>CM038676.1:74735733-74919515 GCA_021605205.1 Aegilops longissima
AGGCTTAGGAATTGGAGCAGAAGCTGGCTCAGGAGATGCCCAATTATTTTCATTTGTCAACATATTATTCAATAGAATTTCAGCTTCATCTGGTGTTCTTTCCCTAAAAAGAGAACCAGCACAACTATCCAGGTAATCTCTGGGAGCATCGGTTAGTCCATTATAAAAGATATCAAGTATTTCATTTTTCTTAAGAGGATGATCAGGCAAAGCATTAAGTAGCTTGAGAAGCCTCCCCCAAGCCTGTGGGAGACTCTCTTCTTCAATTTGCACAAAGTTGTATATTTCCCTCAAGGTAGCTTGTTTCTTATGAGCAGGGAAATATTTAGCAGAGAAGTAATAAATCATATCCTGGGGACTACGCACACAACCAGGATCAAGAGAATTAAACCATATCTTAGCATCACCCTTTAATGAGAACGGAAATATTTTAAGGATATAAAAGTAACGAGATCTCTCATCATTAGTGAACAGGGTGGCTATATCATTTAGTTTAGTAAGATGTGCCACAACAGTTTCAGATTCATAGCCATGAAAAGTATCAGATTCAACCAAAGTAATTATATCAGGATCAACAGAGAATTCATAATCCTTATCGGCAACACAAATAGGTGAAGTAGCAAAAGCAGGGTCGGGCCTCATTCTATCATTAAGAGATTGCTTATTCCATTTAGCCAATAACCTTCTAAGCTCATCGTTATCTTTGCAAGTGAAAATAGCAGCAGAAGCTCCTTTATCAAAAATATAACCCTCGGGAATAACAGGCATGTTTTCATCATCGATTTCATCAACATGATCAGTTTCAATAATTTCTTTCTCTCTAGCCCTAGCAATTTGTTCATCAAGAAATTCACTAAGGGGCACAGTAGTATCGAGCATAGAAGTAGTTTCATCATAAGTATCATGCATAGCAGAAGTGGCATCATCAATAACATGCGACATATCAGAACGAATATCAGAAGCAGGTTTAGGTGTCGCAAGCTTACTCAAAACAGAAGGTGAATCAAGTGCAGAGCTAGATGGCAGTTCCTTATCTCCCCTCGTAGTTGAGGGATAAATTGTTGTCTTAGCATCTTTCAAGTTCTTCATAGTGACCAGCAGATATAAATCCCAAGTGACTCAAAGAATAGAGCTATGCTCCCCGGCAACGGCGCCAGAAATTAGTCTTGATAACCCACAAGTGTAGGGGATCGCAACAGCTTTCGAGGGTAGAGTATTCAACCCAAATTTATTGATTCGACACAAGGGGAGCCAAAGAATATTCTCAAGTATTAGCAACTGAGTTGTCAATTCAGCCACACCTGGATAACTTAATATCTGCAGCAAGATATTTAGTAGCAAAGTAGTATGATAGTAGTGGTAATGGTAACAAAAGAGTAATGAAAGCAAAAGTAATATTTTTGATGTTTTGTAATGATTGTAACAGTAGCAACGGGAAAGTAAATAGGCGTAAATCAGTATATGGAAAGCTCATAGGCATTGGATCGGTGATGGATAATTATGCAGGATGCGGTTTATCATGTAACAGTCATAACATAGGGTGACATAGAACTAGCTCCAATTCATCAATATAATGTAGGCATGTATTCCAAATATAGTCATACGTGCTTATGGAAAAGAACTTGCATGACATCTTTTGTCCTACACTCCCGTGGCAGCGGAGTCCTAATGGAAACTAAGGGATATTAAGGCCTCCTTTTAATAGAGAACCGGGACAAAGCATTAGCACATAGTGAATACATGAACTCCTCAAACTATGGTCATCACCGGGAGTGGTCCTGATTATTGTCACTTCGGGGTTGCCGGATCATAACAAATAGTAGGTGACTATAGACTTGCAAGATAGGATCAAGAACTCACATATATTCATGAAAACATAATAGGTTCAGATCTGAAATCATGGCACTCGGGCCCTAGTGACAAGCATTAAGCATAGCAAAGTCATAGCAACATCAATCTCAGAACATAATGGATACTAGGGATCAAACACTAACAAAACTAACTCGATTACATGATAGATCTCATCCAACCCATCACCGTCCAGCAAGCCTATGATGGAATTACTCACGCACGACGGTGAACATCATGAAATTGGTGATGGAGGATGGTTGATGATGACGACAGCGACGAATCCCCCTCTCCGGAGCCCCGAACGGACCCCAGATCAGCCCTCTCGAGAGGTTTTAGGGCTTGGCGGCGGCTCCATATCGTAAAACGCGATGATTTCTTCTCCCTGATTTTTTTCTCCCCGAAAGCAAATATATAGAGTTGGAGTTGGCGTCGGAGGAGCTCCAGGGGGCCCACGAGGTAGGGGGCGCGCCCTCGGGGGGCCCCATCCTCGTGGACAGGGTGTGGGATCCCTGGTCTTCATCTTTGGCAAGGATTTTATTATTATTTTTAACTAGATGTTCTGTGGAGTTTCAAGTCATTCCTAGAACTTATGTTTTTTGCACATAAAACAACATCATGGCAATTCTGCTGAAAACAGCATCAGTCCGGGTTAGTTCCATTCAAATCATGCAAGTTAGAGTCCAAAACAAAGGCAAAAGTGTTTGGAAAAGTAGATACGACGGAGACGTATCAGTCCTCGAATGAGTAAAATATGCATCCAACATGCTCACACAATAAAATGACAAATGAAATATGTGACAAAGCATGCACAAACACTCTAGCATCTATCAAGCAATTTGGCCATGACTAGGTCATCTATATATGAGTATATTGACTTAGGAGTCAAATGAGAACATTTGATCATAGGTCATACTCATCGTTTAAGCACAAGTGGGGTTACCACTTTTACATAAAGCATTGTTGTGCTCACACCATTAGAGTTGCTTTAGCTCAATTGATTAGAGTAAAGCTCCCCCTAGATGTGATATCCCCCCTAAGAGGGATGAACTAACCTTGGGTTTTGTCGATGATGACTTCATGTAGGTGTTGAAGATGTGGGTGCTCAATGTTGATGTAGATCATTTGGAGCAATCCTTTGGAGTGAGTTGAACTTCCAATACCTACACGGGTTAGTCCCACAAGGAACAAACAAAGATATCCATAGACATAGCATGATGTTCACATAGAATGATGCCCATGAAAGCATTAGGTTACCTTGTCCCCTGTCTTACCAACAAGAGGGTTTATGACTCCTTGAACTAGTGCAAGATGTGGAAGTTGTTTGCACTTGTCCTTGCCAAAATGATAAGAGTGAAGTATGTTGGCGGAGTCACCCTCAAGAACTCTCTAGTTCTTCTTATTAGGGATTCACACCATCTTGATGGAAATCCTTGGAGTTGTAGTCGTACTTGATGAAGTGGAACTTGATGTAGTCTTGGGAACCCATTTGACAAAGGCCTTAGGAGCTTCTTCAAATGCATCAATCTCCTCTTGAGGCTTGTCCTTGCCTTTTTGCTTGTGGTATTGTGGTGGAAGATCATCTTGAGCTTGTGTTCCTTGGAAAGAAGTAGGATCATACTTCTCTTGTTGAGGAACAAACTTCATCTTGGGGTATTGATCTTCTTCCCACTCAACTCCATTGGCATTGAACTTTCGTTCAAAACCAACACCTTGATTCGTCCGGTGTCTTCCTTGCTTGCGTACAATTTCCTGAAATTGCTTGCTTCCGGCAATACTCTTGTAAACACCTTTCAATATAATTCCCTTCAATAAGCTATTTTCTTGCTCAAGTGTAACTTGGTTAAGAGAATCATTAGTGGAATCAAGAGAACTACTAGAAGCAACAATATTGGATTTTTCATGATTGTTGTTACTACTAGAGGAAGAATCTTGCTTGTTCTTGTTGCTAGATTTAACTTGTGGCATGTAAGTAGACAAGAGTAAACGCTTGGCAATGTAAGAAGAACTTTTCTTGCGAAGATCATCACTGATTGCTTTTAAGAACTCATGCTCTTGCTCAAGTTTGAGCTTTTCAAAGCGTAGCTTCTCATGAGTCTTTAAAAGTTCTCGATGATCTTCCAAGGTAGTTTCATGAGCTAACTTAAGAGTGTTTAGTTATTTAGTTAGACACTCAATCTCCTTCTTATCATCGTCATTCGTTTATCTTGATTATCATGATTAATAGCAAGTTCATCATAGTTTTCATAACTAGAGTTGTCAACAAGTAAATCATCATATCCTAGCAAATCATCTTCATCACTATTGAAATCAACATACTCGGGGTGTGTTACCTTTGGACCTTTAGCCATAAAGCATCTCACAATTCCTTCATTTGGTGAGTCAAATATGTCGTAGGAGTTGGTTGTCACAAGTGCTAGTCCGGCAACACCTTCATCTTGAGTATATTCGGAGTCGGAGTGATAACTTCTTTCGGAGTGATGGTCGGAGTCGGAACCGGATACCCATTCACCAACATGAGCTTGATGTCTTATTTTTGTGTAGCTCCTAGATGACTTGTCCTTCCTTTCCGAATCCTTGCTTCTCCGAGAGGGTCTTCGTTCATAACGATCATCTCTACTCCTTCTCTCTCTTGGTGGTGATTCTTCTCTCCTACTCCTTCTTTTGGGAGAATCTTCTCTTCTTTTGTAGGGAGCCATACACTCATTGGAATAGTGTTCGGGTCTTCCACAATTGTAGCAATTACGCTCACGACTAGAAGATCTTTTGTCATTGTAGGACCTTGACTTGGAGCTTCTTTCCTTGCTTCTACTCTTGTAGAATTTGTTGAAGTTCTTCACCATTAGACTCAACTCTTCATTGAAGGTTTGCTTCTCACTTGATGATGTGGGGGCTTCACATGAGGCTTTGTAAGCACCACTTGACTTGTTGTGGAGCTCTTCCTTATCCTTGAGTGACATCTCATGAGCAACAATTCTTCCAATGACTTCCGTTGGCTTGAGATCTTTGTAGTTGGGCATCATTTGGATCAATGTGCATACGTATCATATTTTCCATCCAAGGCTCTTAGGATCTTCTTGATGATGAATCTATCGGTCATCTCTTCACTTCCTAAGCCGGGAATCTCATTTGTGATGAGAGCAAGCCTAGAGTACATTTCAGCGACACCTTCACCATCCTTCATTTTGAACTTGTCAAGTTGATTTTGAAGCACATCCAATTTGGATTCCTTGACGGAGTCGGTACCTTCGTGCATATCAATCAAAGTATCCCAATTTTCCTTTGCATTCTCAAGACGGCTGATTTTGTTGAATTCTTCGGGGCACAGTCCGTTGAAGAGAATATCATAAGCTTGAGCATTGTATTGCAGCATCTTCAACTCTTCTGCGGTAGCTTCACGATTCGGTTCTCTCCCATCAAAGAATTCACCTTGCAAGCCAATACACACAATATCCCAAACGGTAGGGTTATGTCTAGGAATATGCATTTTCATCTTATGCTTCCAAATAGCAAAATTAGTACCATCAAAGTAAGGACCTCTACGGTGGTAATTTCCCTCGCTAGACGCCATACTCTCCTAGGTTGTGAAACCAAGGCTATGACCACCAAAAGCTATGAAAATCAAAGCAAATGGAGACCAAAGCTCTGATACCACTTGTAGGATCAAAAGTATGTCTAGAGGGGGGGTGATTAGACTACTTGACCAAAAAAATCTAGCCTTTTCCCAATTTTAATTCTTGGCCAATTTTAGCAACTTAGCACAAGTCAAGCAACTAACCTACACATGCAATTCTAAGAGTATAGCAGCTGAATGTAAAACAATTGCCTATGAAGGTAAAGGGAGGAGTTTGGAGGGAGCAAACGCAATGTAGACACGGAGATTTTTTATCCGTGGTTCCGATAGGTGGTGCTATCGTACATCCACGTTGATGGAGACTTCAACCCATGAAGGGTAACGGTTGTGCGAGTCCACGGAGGGCTCCACCCACGAAGGGTCCACGAAGAAGCAATCTTGTCTATCCCACCATGGCTGTCGCCGACGAAGGACTTGCCTCACTCGGGTAGATCTTCATGAAGTAGGCGATCTCCTTGCCCTTACAAACTCCTTGGTTCAACTCCACAATCTTGACGGAGGCTCCCAAGTGACACCTAACCAATCTAGGAGACACCACTCTCCAAGAGGTAATAGATGGTATGTTGATGATGAACTCCTTGCTCTTGTGCTTCAAATGATAGTCTCCCCAACACTCAATTCTCTCTCATAGGATTGGATTTGGTGGAAAGATGATTTGAGTGGAAAGCAACTTGGGGAAGGCTAGAGATCAAGATTTATGTGGTTGGAATGGAATATCTTGACCACAACACAAGTGTAGGTGGTTCTCTCTCAGAAAATGTATGTTGGAAGTGTAGGCATGTTCTGATGGCTCTCTCCTCGAGGGTGGAGGGGTACATATAGCCTCCACATAAAATCTAACCATTACACACAAATCACCAAACTCGGTGGGACCGAATCAGAAAACTTGGTCGGACCAATTTGGTTCATAATGTGACCGTTAGGATTTTCGGTGGGACCGACATGTCAACTCGGTGGGACTGATGTCATTAGGGTTAGGGCATAATGTAATCTCGGTGAGACCGATTACACAAACTCGGTTGGACCGATTTTGGTAATAAGCTAACCAGAGAGTTGGTCAGGCAAACTCGGTGGGACCGATTCGCTCATCTCGGTTGGACCGAAACTTGCGAAGGGGAAACAGAGAGTTTGCATTGCAATCTCGGTGGGACCGATCGCTCATCTCGGTTGGACCAAAACGTTACGAAGGGAAACAGAGAGATTACAATCCCATCTCAGTGAGACCGAGATCCCTATCGGTGAGACCGAAAAGACTAGGGTTTGTGGCAGTGGCTACGTCAAGAGAACTCGGTGGCGCCGGATAGATCAAATCGGTGGGGCCGAGTTTGACTTTTGGTTTGGGACATAAGTGGATATGAGAAAGTAGTTGAGGGTTTTTGGAGCATATCACTAAGCATTTTGAGCAAGAAACTCATTAAGCAACACCTCACCCCCTCTTAATAGTATTGGCTTTTCCTATGGACTCAATGTGATCTTGGATCACTAAAATGAAAAATGTAGAGTCTTGTGCTTTGAGCTTGAGCTAATCCTTTTGTCCTTAGCATTTTGAGGGGTCCACTTTCTTAACCCATGCCATGCCAATCATTGAGCTTTCCTGAAATATTTATCTTGAAATAGCATTAGCTCAATGAGCTATATGTTGTTAGGAATTACCAAAACCACCTAGGGATAGTTGCACTTTCACTATGCCTCAACTTCTGGCACTTCTTCTAAAATTTGTTGCTGCACCTCCCTTTCATGCTCAACAACGGGTTCAGTCGGCTCCTGACGGACAGGTTACGGGTCTACCCCCATAGTTGTCATGGGTGGAGTTGCAACTGGTAGTGAGAAAAATGGCTCCTGAATCATCAGATTAGGTGCATGCACCCTCTTCTCCTCAAGATCAATTTCCCGAGCTACCAAGCTCCCCCTCATCATTTCATCCTCTAAGAAGACTGCATGTCTCATTTCTACAAACTTTCTATATCTGTTTGGACAGTAGAAACGAAAACCCTTTGATCTGTCTGGATAGCCAATGAAGTGGCAACTCACTGTTTTGGAATGTAACTTTGCAATGTTTGGATTAAACATTTTGGCCTCAAAGAGGCACCCCACACCACAAGTGTTGTAGGAGGGCACCCTTCCTGTCCATAGCTCGTCACGGTGTTTTGGGCACCGACTTGCTTGGTACTCTATTGAGAATGTGAATGGCGGTTTTAAGCGCCTCCATCCATAATCCCAATGGCAACTTGGAATAACTCATCATCTCAAGCACCATATCCATAAGTGTATGGTTGCGCCTTTCATTCTCCATTTTGCCGAGGCTCGCCCGGCATTGAGTACTGGGCTACTATGCCAGTCTCCTGCAAGAACTTCGCAAAAGGTCCAGGGACTTGGCCATATGGAGTGTGCCGACCGTAGTACTCTCCCCCACGGTCGGACCTTACTATCTTTATTCTTTTATCATGCTGATTTTTAACTTCAGCTTTGAATATTTTGAATTTATCCAACGCTTCTGATCTTTCTTTGATTGGATAAATATAACCATAGCGAGAGTAATCATCTGTGAATGTTATGAACGAGTCATATCCATCCACACTTTTCACCGGAAATGGTCCACAAATGTCAGTGTGGATGATTTCTAGTGTGCTTGTGCTATGGATTGCACCTTTTTGATTTGTTTTATATACTTTCCTTTAATGCAATCTATGCATTGTTCTAAGTCTGAGAATTCTAACGGAGGAAGAATTTCACTATTGACTAATCTTTCTATTCTCCCCTTGGAAATATGGCCCAAGCGACAGTGCCATAATTTCGATGAGTCGAATGTTCTCTTTCTTTTCTTTTGTTCTTTATTCGACGCGAAAACATGTTCTTTCACATTGGATACAGAATAAATTTTTTCATGAAGTGATAACAAATAAAGCTCATCGTGTAGTAAAGCATTATCCACATAAGCATTATTATACCATATGGCACACTTGCCATGTCCAAAATAACATTCATAATTATCTTTGTCCAAACATGAAACGCTAATTAAGTTTCTATTACATGAAGGAACATAATGAACATCTCTAAGTAGAAGCTTGAATCCATCAGCTAACCCAAGGAGATGTCGCCGACAACTTAAACTTCGGCTTGAATTCCATTTGCTACTTCAATGCCTCTTTCTCTTCTTAGCGTAGTCCGGGTCGAATGGAATCCCTGTAAACAATTTGCAACATGAAAAGTTGCTCCTGAGTCAATCCACCAAGTAGATTTCGAAAACTGTGTGTACAAGGATTCATTAACTAAGGAAACAATGTTGTTACCTTTCTTTGCCATTAAGGACTTCAGTCAATCAGGGCAATCTTTCTTGTAATGCCCGGTCTTCTTACAGTGGAGACAAGTGTCTTTGTCCACTGGGTAAGACTTCTGCTGATACTGATAGGGAGCTTTTCCATGCTTTGAAGGAGAACTTTTGTTGTTTTGTTTGTAATTCCTTTTCTTTTGATCCTTCAGATAGTTGAGTGAACCATCATGTGAGGCTTTGAGTCTGTCCTCTTCTTGGACACACATTGCTATTGTCTTTTCAATGTCCCATGTTCCAGGTGACATATTGTAGTTTGCAACAAAAGTTTCAAACGCCTTTGGTAGTGAAGCCATGACCAGGTGGACCAGGAGCTTTGGTTTGATCTCCAGATCCTCATCCATGGGCTTTAGCTTTGCTGCCATGTTGCTCATCCCGAGGATGTGCTCTCTTATTCCATGACTACCACCTGTGTAGCGTTCTGTCACCAGTTGCTTTAACACTTGGGTGGCATATATCTTTGAAGATCCAGTGAACTGGCTCTTTATCTTTGTAAGCAACTCCCTTGCACAAGTGCACTCTGTAATGGATCCCACATGGTGCTCTCAATTGTATTCTTTATAAATGCCATGCACTTTTTGTTTGCATTGACCCACTTTTGGTTTTATATGATGTATGACATCTCCAAAGGAGCATAATCCCCCCTCTTTTTACCCCATGCAACATCGTCATCAGTGGCCTCTCTTACTGGCTCTGTAGGTCTGACCGGTCGTGTTTCATCCACAACCCAGTCCAACTCAGCACAGACAAGTGCCAGTTCTACTTTCTTCCTCCACTCAGTGTAATTGTCACCTCTGAGTGTCAGAACATCTTTTAGGCAACTCATCAAGTGAAAGCCTCCTGAAATCACAATTTAAGTGACATCAGTATAACAATCATATGCATTAATCTAACGCTGGTCAAATTAAACATACAATTGTCTATGCAATTAAATCTATATTACCGTTGGGCAAAATGTTAGAAATAAATGCACTTTTAATTTCAATAATAAAACATGATCATGGTATTAACAATGTTGGTCATAAAAATAACATAATCATATTCATTTTAATAATCACTTTAACATGCTCTTAAAAACTTAATACTATATAAACTTTTATTTTCTTTGTAAAAGAGCATTAATTATTTACGCAGCGGAAAAACATGAATACAAATCGATGAAATTTTTTTTCTTTACAGAAACTTTTCTTTGACAAAATAAAAATCATGAACTTTATTTTTTTTTCTTTATAAAAAAATTCAAGAACATTTCTTTTTGGAAAATTTTCTATTCTCTGATAAAACAGAATTAGCTGTAGAAGAGCCAAGCACGCGCGGCCCGTAGCGGAAAAAGCCGGCCCACGGCCTGGCTCAAGGCCGCTTCTGTTGGCTGGCCTCGGCCGCTGCAAGGCGCTTGCCGCCCGCCCTCGCCCACTTTCAGCCCAAAAGCCCGGCGGCGCGCTTGGGTTTGAATCTCAGCCGTCGATTCCTATCGAACGGCCACGCGTGCCGACCGGCGAAACAAAACGGGCAACCCCCGTCGGAGGGGGGGAGGAAACCTAGCCCGTTCCCCATCGCTCGCGCCGTTCGCCTCGTTCTCTCCGCCGCGACGGCTCTGTCTGCCGGTCCGGTCGCGCCAGTCGCCGGCGACGGCTCGACTGTCGCCGCGCCGTGCGTGCCTCCCCTTCCTTTTCCTTTCTCTTCTCTGTTGCAGAGAGAGCGCAGGATGCGAGCCCCTCCTCTGCTCTCATGGCCATGCTAGACAGCGGGGGGAAAAAACCCCGCCGACCGCCGGCAACGGCGTCTAGCCGCCGCGCGGGCCCCCTTCCGTTTTCCCTCCCTCCGTTTCTCGTGTGGCAGATAGGGTGAGGCGCGGCTACACCCGCTCCTCCTCTGGCCCCTTTTGAAGATGACGACGGTGGAGGAAAAAAAAGGGCTTCGCCCCGGCCACCGGCGATGGTGACGAAAATCACCGCGCCGCGCGAGCCTCCTTTTCTTCTCCCCCATCCTTTTCTCTTCTTATCCACTACTGCCTACAACAATAGAGAGAGAGAGAGAGAGATAGAGATCTGGCGGCCTTTCGATGCAGCGGCATCATGGTCATCCCCCTTGCCGGCAACGCGTCCACCTTGCGGTGAGCGCGCCGCCGTAGAGAGGTTTGGCTGCGGTGTGCTTTGCCCCGTTGTAGGGTTGGTTCTTCTTCCCTGTCGCCTCGACTTGCTGATGCGCGACGGGATCGAGAGAAACAGGCGCGGCCTTACGACGGCGCTCTTTGCTGGCGAGGCCCGAGGCCATACTCCGGTTTACTTCTTTTTTTTTCTTTACTCTGCCCTGCTTGGGTTCTTTGGGGAGGGGAACAACTTTTCTTTGATTTCTTTCTACCGAAAACCTGAGCCAAAACCTGGGCTGATACTGTTGATAGACCTTGAGATCGGTTAGGCCAGATCAATCGGTAGTCCTACCTTCTCCTTGTGCTGACGAGCTCGATCCAGAGGCCATCGTGGAGCTGTGGCGCACGGTGATGGCAGAGAGTGTCCAAGGTGATAGCGGTCCATCCCGTCACTACTGCGGAAACACTAGATCGAAAGGGATTGTCGGTGGGGTGTGCGGCTTGCGACGAACCTCGTGTTGCAAGCCGCCGGCCCCCACCTCTTTATATGGCGCAGTGTGATAGGGGGCCGCCAGCCATAGTGTTGGAAATATGCCCTAGAGGCAATAATAAAAAGGTTATTATTATATTTCCTTGTTCATGATAATTGTCTATTGTTCATGCTATAATTGTGTTATCCGGAAATCGTAATGCATGTGTGAATACATAGACCACAACATGTCCCTAGTGAGCCTCTAGTTGACTAGCTCGTTGATCAATAGATGGTTACGGTTTCCTAACCATGGACATAGGATGTCATTGATAACGGGATCACATCATTAGGATAATGATGTGATGGACAAGACCCAATCCTAAGCATAGCACAATATCGTGTAGTTCGTTTGCTAAAGCTTTTCTAATGTCAAGTATCCTTTCCTTAGACCATGAGATTGTGCAACTCCTGGATACCGTAAAGGGTACTTTGGATGTGCCAAACGTCACAACGTAACTGGGTGGCTATAAAGGTACACTACGGGTATCTCCGAAAGTATCCGTTGGGTTGGCACGAATCGAGACTGGGATTTGTCACTCCGTATGACGAAGAAGTATCTCTGGGCCCACTCAGTAGGACATCATCATAATGAGCTCAATGTGATCAAGGAGTTGTTCACGGGATGATGTGTTACGGGAACGAGTAAAGAGACTTGCCGTAACGAGATTGAACAAGGTATCGGTGTACCGACGATCGAATCTCGGGCAAGTATCGTACCGATAGACAAAGGGAATTGTATACGGGATTGATTGAATCCTCGACATCGTGGTTCATCCGATGAGATTATCGTGGAGCATGTGGGAGCCAACATGGGTATCCATATCCCGCTGTTGGTTATTCACCGGAGAGTTGTCTCGGTCATGTCTACGTGTCTCCCGAACCCGTAGGGTCTACACACTTAAGGTTCGGTGACGCTAGAGTTGTAGATATATTAGTATGCGGCTAACCGAAAGTTGTTTGGAGTCCCGGATGAGAACCCGGACGTCATGAGGAGTTCCGGAATGGTCCGGAGGTAAATATTTATATATAGGAAGTCCAGTTTCGGCCACCGGGAGAGTTTCGGGGGTCACCGGTATTGTACCGAGACCACCGGAAGGGTCCCGGGGGTCCACCGGGTGGGGCCACCTATCCCGGAGGTCCCCATGGGCTGAAGTGGCGTGGGAACCAGCCCCTGGTGGGCTGGTGCGCCCCACCCAAGGGCCCAAGGTGCCTAGGGTTGGAAACCCTAGGGGGTCGTTGCCCCTCGAGGGGGCATGCGCCCCCCTGGTTGGAAACCCTAAGGGGGCCGTTGCCCCCCGAGGGGCCGCCGCCCCCTCTATATGGGATCTCCAAGGGGTCATTCGCCCCCTAGCCCCTATATATAGTGGAGGGGAGGGAGGGCAGCCGCACCCTAAGCCCTGGCGCCTCCCGTGACACCTCTTCCTCCTCCAGTAGCGCTTGGCGAAGCCCTGCTGGAATCCCGCTGCTTCCACCACCACGTCGTCGTGCTGCTGGATCTCCATCAACTTCTCATTCCCCCATGCTGGATCAATAAGGAGGAGACGTCTCCGCTCCGTACGTGTGTTGAACGCGGAGGTGTCGTCCGTTCGGCGCTAGGATCATCGGTGATTTGGATCACGACGAGTGCGTCTCCATCAACCCCGTTCTCTTGAACGCTTCCGCTCGCAATCTACAAGGGTATGTAGATGCACTCCTCTCTCTCTCTCTCTCTCTCTCTCGTTGCTAGATGACTCCATAGATTGATCTTGGTGATGCGTAGAAAATTTTAAATTTCTGCTACGATCCCCAACAGTGGCATCATGAGCTAGGTCTATGCGTAGTTTCTATGCACGAGTAGAACACAAGTTGTTGTGGGCGTCGATTTTGTCAATTTACTTGCCGTTACTAGTCTTATCTTGATCCGGCGGCATCGTGGGATGAAGCGGCCCGGACCGACCTTACACGTACACTTACGTGAGATAGGTTCTACCGACTGACATGCACTAGTTGCATAAGGTGGCTAGCGGGTGTCTGTCTCTCCTACTTTAGTCGGATCGGATTCGATGAAAAGGGTCCTTATGAAGGTTAAATAGAAATTGGCATATCACGTTGTGGTTTTGGCGTAGGTAAGAAACGTTCTTGCTAAGAAACCTATAGCAGCCACGTAAAAATTTGCAACAACCATTAGAGGACGTCTAACTTGTTTTTGCAACATATGCCGTGTGATGTGATATGGACAAAAGGATGTGATGAATGATATATTCGATGTATGAGATTGATCATGTTCTTGTAATAGGAATCACGACTTGCATGTCGATGAGTAAGACAACCGGCAGGAGCCATAGGAGCTGTCTTAATTTATTTATGATCTGTGTGTCAACATAAACGTCATGTAATTACTTTACTTTATTTCTAAACCATTAGCCATAGTAGTAGAAGTAATAGTTGACGAGACAACTTCATGAAGACACGATCTACAAGGATCATGATGATGGAGATCATGGTGTCAAGCCGGTGACGATGATGATCATGGCACCCCGAAGATGGAGATCAAAAGGAGCAAAATGATATTGGCCATATCATGTCACTATTTGATTGCATGTGATGTTTATCATGTTTTTACATCTTATTTGCTTAGAAGGACGGTAGCATAAATAAGATGATCCCTCATTAAAATGTCAAGAATTGTGTTCCCCCTAACTGTGCACCGTTGCTAAGGTCCGTTGTTCCGAAGCACCACGTGATGATCGGGTGTGATAGGTTCTAACGTTCGCATACAACGGGTGTAAGCCAGATTTACACACGCAATACACTTAGGTTGACTTGACGAGCCTAGCATGTACAGACATGGCCTTGGAACACGGAAGACCGAAAGGTCAAACATGAGTCGTATAGAAGATACGATCAACATGAAGATGTTCACCGATGATGACTAGTCCGTCTCACATGATGATCGGACACGGCCTAGTTGACTCGGATCATGTATCACTTAGATGACTAGAGGGATGTCTATCTGAGTGGGAGTTCATTAAATAATTTGATTAGATGAACTTAATTATCATGAACTTAGTCTAAAACTTTGCAATATGTTTTGTAGATCAAATGGCCCACGCTAATGTTGCCCTCAACTTCAACGCTCCCTAGAGAAAACCAAGCTGAAAGACGATGGCAGCAACTACACGACTAGGTCTCAGAACTCGAGGATTATCCTCATAGCTGCCAAGAAAGCATATGTCCTTCATGCACCGCTAGGTGAAGCACTGTTTTCCCAAAGAACTCAAGACGTTATGAACGCTGGCGATCAGCGTAGTGATGATTACTCCTGGTTCAAGGCGGCATGCTTTACAGCTTAGAACCGGGGCTCCAAAAGCATTTTGAGCAACACGGAGCATATGAGATGTTCCAAGAGCTGAAAATGGTTTTCCAAGCTCATGCCTGGGTCGAGAGATATGAAGTCTCCGACAAGTTCTACAGTTGTAAGATGGAGGAGAATAGTTCTGTCAGCGAGCACATACTCAAAATCGCTTATCCTAGCTGGGAGTTAATCTCCCGGATGATGTGGTCGTTGACAGAATCCTTCAGTCGCTCCCACCTAGCTACAAGAGGTTTGTGATGAACTTCGATATGCAGGGGATGGAAAAGACCATTCCTGAGGTATATTCAATGCTGAAATCAGCAGAGGTGGAGATAAAAAAGGAACATCAAGTGTTGATGGTGAATAAAACCATTAAGTTCAAGAAAGGCAAGGGTAAGAAGAACTTCAAGAAGGACGGCAAGGGAGTTGCCGCGCCCGGTAAGCCAGTTGCCGGGAAGAAGCCAAAGCATGGACCCAAGCTTGAGACTGAGTGCTTTTATTGCAAGGGAAACGGTCACTGGAAGTGGAACTGCCGCAAGTACTTAGCGGATAAGAAGGCTAGCAATACCAAAGGTATATGTGATATGCATGTTATTGATGTGTACATAACCATCGCTCGTAGTAGCTCCTGGGTATTTGATACCGGTGCGGTTGCTCATATTTGTAACTCAAAATAGGAGCTGCGGAATAAGCGGAGACTGGCGAAGGACGAGGTGACGATGCGCGTCGGGAATGGTTCCAAGGTCGATGTGATCGCCGCCGGCACGCTACCTCTACATTTACCTACGGGATTAGTTTTAAACCTCAATAATTGTTATTTAGTACCAGCTTTGAGCATGAACATTGTATCTGGATCTCGTTTAATGCGAGATGGCTACTCATTTAAATCTGAGAATGATGGTTGTTCTATTTATATGAGAGACATGTTTTATGGTCATGCCCCGCTGGTCAATGGTTTATTCTTATTGAATCTCGAACGTAATGTTACACATATTCATAATGTGAATGCCAAAAGATGTAAGGTTGATAATGATAGTCCCACATACTTGTGGCACTGCCGCCTTGGTCACATTGGTGTCAAACGCATGAAGAAACTCCATGCAGATGGAATTTTGGAGTCTCTTGATTATGAATCATTTGACACGTGCGAACCATGCCTCATGGGCAAAATGACCAAGACTCCGTTATCCGGAACAATGGAGCGAGCAACCAACTTATTGGAAATCATACATACCGATGTAAAGCGGTCCAATGAGCGTTGAGGCTCATGGTGGTTATCATTATGTTCTCACCTCACCGATGACTTAAGTAGATATGGGTATGTCTACTTAATGAAACACAAGTCTGAGACCTTTGAAAAGTTCAAGGAATTTCAGAGTGAGGTTGAGAATCAACGTGACAGGAAAATCAAGTTCTTACGATCAGATCGTGGGGGAGAATATTTGAGTCACGAATTTGGCACGCACTTAAGGAAATGTGGAATTGTTTCACAACTCACGTCGCCTGGAACACCTCGGCGTAATGGTGTGTCCGAACGTCGTAATCGCACTCTATTGGATATGGTGCGATCTATGATGTCTCTTACCGATCTAGCGCTATCATTTTGGGGTTATGCTATAGAGACTGCCGCATTCACATTAAATAGGGCTCCATCGAAATCCGTTGAGACGACACCGTATGAATTGTGGTTTGGGAAGAAACCTAAGTTGTCATTTCTGAAATTTTGGGGATGCGATGCTCATGTCAAGAAACTTCAACCTGAAAAGCTCGAACCCAAATCGGAAAAATGCGTCTTCATAGGATACCCTAAGGAAACCATTGGGTATACCTTCTACCTCAGATCCGAAGGCAAGATCTTTGTTGCCAAGAATGGATCCTTTCTAGAGAAAGAGTTTCTCTCGAAAGAAGTAAGTGGGAGGAAAGTAGAACTTGATGAATTATTGCCTCTTGAACCAGAGAGTAGCGCAGCTCAAGAAAATGTTTTTGTGGTGCCTGCACTGACTAGAGAGGAAGTTAATGATGATGATCATGAAACTTCAGATCAAGTTGCTACTAAACTTCGTAGGTCCACAAGGACACGTTCCGCACTAGAGTGGTACGGCAACCCTGTCCTGGAAATCATGTTGTTAGACAATGGTGAACCTTCGAACTATGAAGAAGCGATGGCGGGCCCAGATTCCGACAAATGGCTTGAAGCCATTAAATCCGAGATAGGATCCATGTATGAAAACGAAGTATGGACTTTGACAGACTTGCCCGATGATCGGTGAGCCATAGAAAACAAATGGATCTTTAAGAAGAAGACAGACGTGGATGGTAATGTAACCATCTATAAGGCTCGGCTTGTCGCTAAGGGTTATCGACAAGTTCAAGGGATTGACTATGATGAGACCTTCTCACCCGTAGCGAAGCTGAAGTCTGCCCGAATCATGTTAGCAATTGCCGCATTCTATGATTATGAGATATGGCAAATGGACGTCAAAACGACATTCCTTAATGGTTTCCTTAAGGTAGAGTTGTATATGATGCATCCGGAAGGTTTTGTCAATCCTAAGAATGCTGACAAGGTATGCAAGCTCTAACGCTCGATCTATGGGCTGGTGCAAGCATCTCGGAGTTGGAACATTCGTTTTGATGAGATGATCAAAGCGTTTGGGTTTACACAGATTTATGGAGAAGCCTGTGTTTACAAGAAAGTGAGTGGGAGCTCTGTAGCATTTCTCATATTATATGTGGATGACATACTATTGATGGGAAATGATATAGAACTCTTGGAAAGCATA
Source organism: Aegilops longissima (assembly GCA_021605205.1). Classification (NCBI taxonomy): domain Eukaryota; kingdom Viridiplantae; phylum Streptophyta; class Magnoliopsida; order Poales; family Poaceae; genus Aegilops; species Aegilops longissima. The sequence continues at coordinate 74,753,282 of CM038676.1, forward strand.
AAGGCCTACTTGAATAAGTGTTTTTCAATGAAGGACCTTGGAGAAGTTGCTTACATATTAGGCATCAAGATCTATAGAGATAGATCGAGACGCCTCATTGGTCTTTCACAAAGCACGTACCTTGACAAGATATTGAAGAAGTTCAATATGGATCAGTCCAAGAAGGGGTTCTTGCCTGTATTGCAAGGTGTGATATTGAGCACGGCTCAATGCTCGACCACGGCAGAAGATAGGGAAAAGATGAATGTCATCCCCTATGCCTTGGCCATAGGGTCTATTATGTATGCCATGCTGTGTACCAGACCTGATGTAAACCTTGCCATAAGTTTGGTGGGAAGGTACCAAAGTAATCCCGACATGGAACACTGGACAGCGGTCAAGAATATCCTGAAGTACCTGAAAAGGACTAAGGATATGTTTCTCGTTTATGGAGGTGACACAGAGCTCGTCGTAAAGGGTTACGTTGATGCTAGCTTCGACACAGATCTGGATGACTCCAAGTCACAAACCGGATACGTGTATATTTTGAATGGTGGGGCAGTCAGCTGGTGCAGTTGCAAGCAAAGTGTCGTGGCGGGATCTACATGTGAAGCGGAGTACATGGCAGCCTCGGAGGCAGCACATGAAGCAATCTGGATGAAGGAGTTCATTACTGAACTAGGAGTTATTCCCAATGTGTCGGGCCCGATGACTCTCTTCTGTGACAACACTGGAGCTATTGCCCTTGCCAAGGAGCCCAGGTTGCACAAGAAGACCAGGCATATCAAGCGTCGCTTCAACTTCATTCGTGAAAATGTTCAAGATGGAGACATAGAGATTTTTAAAGTGCATACGGACCTGAATGTCGCAGATCCGTTAACTAAACCTCTTCCACGTGCAAAGCATGATCAACACCAAAACTCTATGGGTGTTTGATTCATCACAATGTAACTAGGTTATTGACTCTAGTGCAAGTGGGAGACTATTGGAAATATGCCCTAGAGGCAATAATAAAAAGGTTATTATTATATTGATGATAATTGTCTATTGTTCATGCTATAATTGTGTTATCCGGAAATCGTAATGCATGTGTGAATACATAGACCACAACATGTCCCTAGTGAGCCTCTAGTTGACTAGCTCGTTGATCAATAGATGGTTACGGTTTCCTAACCATGGACATAGGATGTCATTGATAACGGGATCACATCATTAGGATAATGATGTGATGGACAAGACCCAATCCTAAGCATAGCACAAGATCGTAGTTCGTTAAATGCGCTAAAGCTTTTCTAATGTCAAGTATCCTTTCCTTAGACCATGAGATTGTGCAACTCCTGGATACCGTAAAGGGTACTTTGGATGTGCCAAACGTCACAACATAACTGGGTGGCTATAAAGGTACACTACGGGTATCTCCGAAAGTATCCGTTGGGTTGGCACGAATCGAGATCGGATTTGTCACTCCGTATGACGAAGAAGTATCTCGGGCCCACTCAAGTAGGACATCATCATAATGAGCTCAATGTGATCAAGGAGTTGTTCACGGATGATGTGTTACGGAACGAGTAAAGAGACTTGCCGTAACAAGATTGAACAAGGTATCGGTGTACCGACGATCGAATCTCGGGCAAGTATCGTACCGATAGACAAAGGGAATTGTATACGGGATTGATTGAATCCTCGACATCGTGGTTCATCCGATGAGATTATCGTGGAGCATGTGGGAGCCAACATGGGTATCCATATCCCGCTGTTGGTTATTCACCGGAGAGTTGTCTCGGTCATGTCTACGTGTCTCCCGAACCCGTAGGGTCTACACACTTAAGGTTCGGTGACGCTAGAGTTGTAGATATATTAGTATGCGGCTAACCGAAAGTTGTTTGGAGTCCCGGATGAGAACCCGGACGTCATGAGGAGTTCCGGAATGGTCCGGAGGTAAATATTTATATATAGGAAGTCCAGCTTCGGCCACCGGGAGAGTTTCGGGGGTCACCGGTATTGTACCGAGACCACCGGAAGGGTCCCGGGGGTCCACCGGGTGGGGCCACCTATCCCGGAGGTCCCCATGGGCTGAAGTGGCGTGGGAACCAGCCCCTGGTGGGCTGGTGCGCCCACCCAAGGGCCCAAGGTGCCTAGGGTTGAAACCCTAGGGGTCGTTGCCGAGAGGGCATGCGCTCGGTTGAAACCCTAAGGGGCCGTTGCCCCGAGGGCCGCCCCCCCCTATATGGGATCTCCAAGGGGTCATTCGCCCCTAGCCCCTATATATAGTGGAGGGAGGAGGCAGCCGCACCCTAAGCCTGGCGCCTCCGTGACACCTCTTCCTCCTCCAAGAGCGCTTGGCGAAGCCTCGCTGGAATCTCACCGCTTCCACCACCACGTCGTCGTCTTTTGGATCTCCATCAACTTCTCATTCCCCATGCTGGATCAATAAGGAGGAGACGTCTCCGCTCCGTACGTGTGTTGAACGCGGAGGTGCCGTCCGTTCGGCGCTAGGATCATCGGTGATTTGGATCACGACGAGTACGACTCCATCAACCCCGTTCTCTTGAACGCTTCCGCTCGCGAACTACAAGGGTATGTAGATGCACTCCTCTCTCTCTCTCTCGTTGCTAGATGACTCCATAGATTGATCTTGGTGATGTGTAGAAAATTTTAAATTTCTGCTACGAACCCCAACACATAGTGGGCTGGGCGCCCCCGATCAGGGCGCGGGTCTAAGGGCCCGGTGGGCCGTTGGGCCCACAAGGAGGAGATCATCCTAACACCCGCCGGCCGCCGTTGACCCGGAAAGGCATATGGCGAGCGGTGCATACACATTCCAGATCGCATCCCACCCTGTTTCTTGCAGCTGGCTCTTAACAACCAAATTGCGAGCATAACGATCCGACGGACCTACGTCGATTAGCGCTTCGTTGTCCTTGCCCCTCAACAACGCCTGAGAGCCGTGACCCTCCGACATCGGGCTCGTCCCCATCACCTTATCGTCCCCTATGGCAGCTCCCCCTCAACAGTCCACACCCACCTCTACATCTACATCGGCTCAATCCCCGTCCAATTGCAGCTTTCCTCCTACCCCACCTATGACTCCCACCACCCCCTAGCCGCGTGGTGGAGTCCAAACCCTTTGGAAGCTTCCCGACTCAACTTTTTCTGGATTTTTTTTCAGGATTTTTGGAGCTCCGTAAATTTGATTTTAGTCCAAAGACATGTAGAAAGTATCAACGGTACTAAGTTAATATGTTAGTCCAGAAAGAAAAAAGTGATGCTAAAACTATGAAAAAATGATCTAAACACTACATGAAATAATTAAAAAATTATAGATACGTTTGAGACATCAATGACAAAACTATATTAGACAGAACCACCATGTGCCGACTCTGGTTGCGCCGTCCACGCCAATAGCGCAGAACAACGACGCCGTTGAAGTTCCCAAGAGAAGGATTGCCTCACGAGGACGCAGATGGTTGCGCCTAGCGAACACACGAATCACGGGATCATGACCACCGGCTACAGATGTACGGCCTCTTTGATTCGTAGGATTCTAAAAACATGGGAACAGAAGAACATACGATCAGAGTGCCATGGTCATCTCAATCCTACAAAATTTTGGGTTGTTTGATTGCATCATAGGAAAAACAAAGAATTCTTTCAGGCCTCCTTTGGTTTGGAGGAGTTTTGTAGGAATCCTATAGGAAAAAAATCCTTCAGAGTTGTAGGAATAGAATCATGTTTCTATGAAGCAATTTTTCCTATCCTTCATGTTTCATAGAAAAATAAACATTAGTCTAGACTCATGAGAAAATTTGTATGATGTGAACTAAAAGAACATCTCTCTTCCTATTCCTACTCATACTCATAGGATATGAGATAACGTCTCATTTCCTACAAGTTCTCTATTCGTATGCTATGAACCAAAGAAGGACTCAAAGAGATTTGAGCGGATACTAGAATTTCTAGAAAAATTTCTTATAGGATTCAATCCTATGAACCAAACAACCAACATAGGAAAAAATACTAAGTATTCTAATCCTCCAAAATTTCTATGAAAATCATTGAATCAAAGGAGCCCGTAGTTGACTTCCGTCGCATGACTTCCACGACCCGACCGCTGCACTAGCAGCCGCCAAGCTCTTGTCCGGTCACGCTGACATCTGCACTCGTGTCCGTCGTGTCGGACGAAAGCAGGGGCATGCCGTTTGGACGCGCCAACCTGCAGCCATGACATGAACGGGCTCAGCCCTGCATCATACGAGTATCACTGAGGAGCTACCCCTGACCTAGAGTTCCCACCGCGAGCCGGCCAGACCAAACTGCCGTTGAAGAGTAGCGCTAGCGCTAGCAGATCACGAACCAGATGCCAGATTAGGAGGAGAAGGGTTAGGGAAGAAGGGGAGGGGAGGGGCAGGCTTAGAGAGGAAGCCCGCCACCACCATCGGTCGGCCGTGGAGGCCATCGTCAGTGATGGCGAGGAGGAATGAGGGAGGGGATCCAGGTTGCTGGCGGTTGGGTGTCTCTCAAGTCGTGAGAGCGACCCAGGTGGCGACTCTCCTTGGGGTTCACTTGGCTTGACCTTGACAATTGCTCGGTAGGCACCACATAGGACTAGCGATCCCCGGGTAGGAAATTAAAATTTAGCAGGACAAAGAGGTTGGTCTTTTAATAGTTCCAGCCGTATATTAAGCTGAGCTGCAACAAGACTAGCTTAAATTACCCTAAGATATTAAAAAAAAATTGATCTATGCATTGTACAAAGAACACTAAAAATATTAAAATTACATCTGATTTCATAAACAACCTAGCGACGACTAAAGCACTGAAGCGAGCCGAATGCACACCGCTGTCATCGCCGACCCTCAACGGGCCGGACAAACTTGTTGTACTAAATATAGCCGGGAAGTCATCATGCTATGCTAAGACCCCACGGGGCCAAGGCACCAAAACAACAACCATTGATAGATCGGAAGGATCCAACATGTAGACACATGAACGGACACGAACGAAGACTGGATCAACGAAGATCTAGAAAAGACCAATACCAACTGAATCCCACGTAATCCGCCAAAGACACACATCCACACGCCCTCCAACAATGCTAGACGCACCGCCGGGACAGGGGCTAGGCGGAGAGGACCTTATCCATCTTCAGGGAGCCGCTGCCGCCACGCCTTCCTGAGCAGGACACAAACACTAAGAATATTAATTAATCTTTTATCCACAACAAAGCTAGTAGGCAGCTAGCAAAGGAAAGTACTATTGAATAGTAGAATTATGCAACACAATCCAATTATTCTGATTTAGAACATCTAGTAAGGGTTAACATACCTTTTTCTCCTCCTCAATCTTAGCCTTGATAACTGAGTATAGGGCAACACCAGAAATCGCAATGGCTGTGCCAATTCCAGTTTGTGTGGTGATCTTGTTGCCTGCCCAGCATTCCAAAACGTATTATGTGACAAGAGTACACCAGTACAAAAGAACAAGAGCCAGACATATGTATCGATCTTTAAGAAACAACAGATTTTAGTGATACCGAAAATGATGATTGAGAAGCCGATGACAAAAACACGTTTCAACACGTTGCCGACGGCATGTGTTAGAGGAGCCACCCGCTGCAATGTGTTTGTTGCAACCTGTATGTCCAGAATTCTTTTAGGACCAAATTATAACAGATAAATGAAAGAATGACGAAACTATCATCAGAATGGCACAAGTATAATGCATATCTGGCGATATCATGCTTTATTTCTGTATCTGAAACAACTAAAAGAAGTCCATGTGCACCAGATGCAGGGTCACACTGTGGTTGACATGGCTGAAGTTGATCAATATCATCTTGATGTGAAACTCTATACCTGGTTATAAAGGTGATAGAACAAGCCCGCCAAGAAAATATTGGAAACTAACTTTGTTAATCCAACTTTGGCAATTGCATCTTTAAATCCATGCTGCACTAGTTGAGGTCCTTCAATCTGCAAGTTAACACTGATAAATAAATATATCACAATCAATGGTCTATACATGCAGAATTGGCAGTAAAAGTAGTTTGTGAATAGGAATTTATACCGAAGAATCAGGTTAATCACGCAGTCACAAGCCATGATGCTGCAGGACAAGCAATTTTTTATTCCATTGCATATTCTCACATTGTTTGAGTTGCAGAAACAATACTCATGTTATAATCAAAATTATAAACGCAATATATGCTCTCTTAACCATGATGCTAGATTGTTCATACAGAATATTTGGGATTATCATGCCGGCATCAATCGCATGGGGCATCATCTAGTTATACATAATTGCATATACAAACTGCATGCAGCCATGTCCACACATACAAGAACAGGAACTTGTGACATTAGTTGCAGTGTCATATTATCTAAAGTTTAATGATAAATATAACTTACAATGAGTGCTGGAGGAATGCAGACGATGAGAGCAATTATAGAGATATAGGCATACAGATTGGTGCTATCCATATCAGTCTGGGACAAATAGAAATAACGAGAAAAGTTGTTAAATACGAATTCTTCAAGAGGAAGGAAAAATGGGTGCAAAACCTTAAAGCAAGACACAAACCATAGCTTTCTTCGAATAAATGCTACGGTAGGTGAATGAGATATTAGAAATCATGGCATTGATGAAACCAGTCCAGTTGAATGAGAGTTCAGTGAGAGATGCGACTGATACACCTGTTCAGTTTAAAATAGTTAATCCTGGTCCACATCTCATAATAAGAATCGTGATTTTTGAGGTGTAATCCTAACATGATTCTACAATCATCGTGTCAACAAAGAAACTATCACCTAGTGCCTACAGTCCTCATCTTAGCAATCTTGCTAGTCATGCTTTATGACCTAAGCAACCCCATACATCGCCACACACCAAAACAGAAGGGACAATCTACAACACTTGCACATCAACCACGTGTATAATTATGTGTTCTATAACATCTATTTTCCTCTTGTCCCGAATAAAATAGAATAAAAAAATGGGAAGCTAAAACTTCATGTGAATATTAAACCATTATAACAGTGATGATGAAAATATTGTGCAGAAAAAGTCCCAAGTTATATACGGATAGCATCACAAGCAAAAAATGCAATAACCAGAAATTACCTATCACAACTGGAGCCAGAGATAACCACAATGTGAAGGGAACTTGCTGCCCGAGAATAAATTGTGAAGCAGCCGCATTGAAGAACGGCTCGAGAGCTGGATTGTATTTATTTGTTATTAAAATATTAAAAATATTTTCCTTAAAAGATTAAAAACATATATAAAAAAGCAAAAACGTCAGCACAACAAACGGAGAACAAAATTAGAGTATCGTTGAAGCACCTTTAATGGTGTGGGCAAATGAGACCGATACAGCAGCAAAAGACACAGTGCTCGTTACATGACCGATGGCATGACAAATTGCAACTGGCAGCAGCAGCTTCAAAAGCGTTGAATTCATCGGCTACAAGAGTACACCAGTATTGGGTTTACTACTTCCTCCAGAAATAATGACATTAACATAAAAAGAACATGGACAAGAACACTTGATGATTCACAGAAATATAGAAAAAACTCTCAACGAAGAACTAAATTTACATTTTATGTATAGTTCAGCGTGATTCTTAGAAGCCCATGTCATCATTTATAAATTCCTGAAAATTTCAGAAACGCACTCTATAGCACTGTAGTGTAAGAGATCAAGGAGAATGGATCATAAGTTGATTGCAAACAGGTAAAGACACAGAAAAAAAAATGTTGCAGTTCGAGTGATTTCTGTAAATGTTTGAGTTGATTCGGCTGTTTCAATTGTGTATATATCCATTGAAAACCAGCATCGTTTGCCAACCATAAGGATTATGGTATCAATAAAGTATTATAAGTAATTGTGTTAAGTACTTCAGAAAATAAACATATAAACGGCTAAAGGCATCAATGACCCAATGATTCATGTTTTCAAAATTATATTTTGTGAAACGCTGATCACTAATTGTGACTAAATATAACGAACCATGAGTCAGGGTTGTGGTGAGAAATACCGCACGCTTTAGGAGACCGGTGCTCCAGCTGATAAGGCAGTACAAGACTCCAACCGAAAGATGGGTCACCGACACAAAGCTACGTGAATAGGTAAAAGTCTTAGATGATGAAAAGAACTGATCGCAGCATAAAAGAGAATTCGGACACATACTATGGATAGGGGAAGTAATCAAAGATCTTCTTGTTGAGGATGTTAAATATCACATTCAAAAAATACCTACAAATTATTATCAAAATAGCAATCATTAGAGATCTGTGGTTTACATTTATACTATGATATATGACCCGCAGGTGAGGTGAGTGAGCATACCACATGAAGAAGAAGAAACCAGTGACAAGAGCCGGGTACCTCTCTAAAAACCCGATGGGCTTTGCTTGCCTGTAAGTGACAACAATAAGTTGTGTTAGGGTGACACAACAAGTCGTGTTGGGGTAACAAGACTAATCTCAAAGCTCTCATAAAGGTTTGTGTTAAATTCTACACTCTGAGATTTTTAATTTTTGAGAAAACAAGTACAACATAGACGCACACTTTGAGATTTGTTAAGAAAAAAAATACTTAATCACAAAATAATACTCTCTCTCACTATTGAAACTAACGAGACTGTGAGTGTACAGGCACAAGCACACAGCTGACATGCATGACCACAAGATGACACACATGCGCATGTAGGTAGGAAACTATTGAAGACTCTACCATCCTAACTTGCCGTGAGCACGTATTATCCTACTTAACATGCATGGCTCCCTGTACTTTGAACAAACGTGGAATTCAAGTGGATAGAAATGAATAACCTCAGCTCTTAGGGCCACATACCATTAGTAGTAATGCACATTTTCTCCTATGTTGAGAGCATGCTCACGAATACTATACATATTTAGACCAACTAAAGTATGCATGTGAAATCACATCCCAAAAAGTTCATGAATTTTGGCAGGACAAAGTACTTTCACTCAGTAAGTCGAGAACATAATAGATACGGGGAAACCCCAGCCGCCGCCGCCGCCGCAAGGAAACCCTCCCTCCGCCTACTCCCGCTGCGCCGCCGCCGGAGGGCCGGCCGGCGAAGCCGTGCCGTGCCCCGAGATGGTGGCGGCGGGGCGGATCGGTTCCCCTCGCGCATCCCCACCCCACCCCCAGCCTCGAGAAGCTCCCCCTCCGCCCGCCTCCACTGCGCCGCCGCCGGAGGGCCGGCCGACGAGGTCGCGCCGCGCTCCGGGATGGTGGCGGCGGGGCGGTTTTCGTCCCTCTCACGCTTCCCCCTGCCCCGCGTCCCCGATTCCTTCGCGCACCGCGGGCGCCCTCCCTCCCAGCTGTTGCAACTCCTGCCGGTCCGGCGTCGGGCGCGGCGTTCTTGGCTCCGGCCTCGGCGTCCTCCCTGCAGTCCGCCCACTCCCCTGTTGCAGCGCGGCCCAGCCCTACTGGTGCTGATGTTGCCCGTGGGCTGGGCGCGAGACCTGCGGCCGGCTGCGGGGTTGTTCTTTGCCTGCCTCCGTGTAGGCAGCCCCCCGTTTCCGGCGGCCCTTCCTACCCTCCCGAGCCACGGTGATGGCTAACGCGCGGAGACGACGAGGCTACAGTGCTTTTGCAGTCACGGTGCTCCTCAAGGTGGGTACTTGCTGGCGCTGCTCCGGCCCCGGCGAGCTTGGGCCCGCCTCTCCGGTGCCCACGACCGCCGGTGTCCTTTGCCGGGCAGCTCCGCCCTTGGTGACCCAGAAGCTGCGTCCCTTCCAGCTCGCTTGGCTCACCGACGTTCCGATGGCTATGGCCACGACAGCTTGGATTTGCGTCCCTCCAGTCCTAGCTTGCCGGCGTTGCTGATTGCCGTCGCCCCACCCTCCTCGTGGTTCGCTCCGTAGCCTGTCCTGCCTTGTACATCTCAAAGCCTCCCCTTTGGTCAGATCCAATGCTTGTGGGTCTGTAGGCGGTGCCACCCTCCGACGGCAGGTGCAGCCCAGCCAACGGCCTTCCGAATCAGTGGCTCTGGCTACTGCTGGCTTCCTCATCTTCGACCCCAGATACAGTGGCTATGGGATTGCTCAACCAATGGCCGGGGCGAAATCTCTGCCCGGTTTGCCGGTGCTGGCAGCGTCGGCATTTGCCGATGTCATTTCCTTCTTGGAGGCACTGTCAAGGCCTTCGGCTGAGCCCCTCCTCGAGCACAGGGGAAACCCTAGGTCCTATGAACCGGATGGCGATGGCGTCTCAGCGTCGTCTTCCTTCTTGAAGGCGCTATCTTGCTCGCTCGTGGTGCCCCGATTTTGGTTTTCGCGATGTTGGTATTCTCGCTAGTTTGGCTTTGCCGCTTTTGGTTCAGGCTTGGTAGGTCTAGCTGTGTTCTGTCCCTGTTTGGGCCGAGCATCCCTTGTCTCTCTGCTCCGGGCATCATGTTCACGCCTGCCTGCGTTCGTGTCATGTGATGTACCCCCTATGTACTCATTCTATTCCTTCTAACAATGCAATGATACGCAAGCTTTGCGTATTCGCGAAAAATATATAAAAATAATAGATACTCCCTCCGTTCCAAAATAGATGACCCGACTTTGTATTAGTACAAAGTTGGGTCATCTATTTTGAAACGGAGGGAGTATAACATTGTAGCATTGGCATCCAAATAGAACGCTACCAGAGGAAATTAAATTATGAGCATTGGTTAGCTAATTAGTGTTATTACAATATTCAGAGCAAAGCATGATTTAAGTGTAGGTGTCCAACTTCATCTTGTATCCCTTAATTAGAAAGATGGAGTACAATTTGACTAGAATTTTGAAATAATTAGGCATTGTTTGGTGCTTCCCTAGCGAACAAGCGTCTCAGCTGTGTGCCCAGTCAGCTGTCAGTTGTCCTAAGAAGTAGATCGAGCTCTTCACTTTGGGCAAAAATGACAAAATCACTATGGAAGATTTTTTTCAAATGAAGTAATCGCTGTTACAACCGCAGAACTAATGGATAAAATGTGGAATTCACTCCGTAATGCAGTGGGGGCTGCGGGAAGGCAAGAGCCAAGAGACACTAACCCCTGGGAGTCGGATGAGGGGGCGGCCGCGGAAGCCGACGTCCGGAGGAGCTTCCTACTCCCCTGAGAAGGCAGGGACACGGTGCCGAAGGAGGAAGCCGGGAACAGCGCCGGGCGGAGCTTCCTACCGCAGACAAGGTGGGCGGCGTCCGAGGCGGAGCCGCCTCTGACATGGAGCGATGGGGCTGCGCGGCGGCGTGACCGCTGGTGGCCGGCGACGGCGCCGCCGCAGAGGATGGTCGCGAGCGCCGTCATTTGTGTTTACCGTGAAGACGTTGTGTGGTGGAGGTGCGCGCGCGCGGAGATAGAGCCCGTCAGACCAAAGAGCAACGACAGTCGTACGGACGTCGCGAGGGGAGACGGCAGGAGCTCGGAGCACACCCCGCCTGGCCGGCCCGACCCGGAAAAGCCCGACTTGACCCGGCCTGGTCTTGCCCATGGGCCGGCCCTGGGCCTAAGTTTTGAGCCCAAAGGCCGGTTCGAGGGGCTTGTCTGGCATATTTGCATTTTAGGGAAGAGGCCTGGTCCGATGCCCGGTGGGCTTCTCCTCTAATGGGTCGGGCCTAGGCCTGATGGTCGGGCTAGGTTTTCTTCTACGAGTTTTATTAGGCCCGCTTATGGTGAGGTATAGAGCATAGTCATCAACCAAAAGTGATACATTTACGAGCTCCAAGCCACGGAAGGAGCTTACAGATTAACTTGCTCCCTCGATTTCAATCCAGTCTGCTAATGTAACTCCTCGTGATTTGAACCCATCCAACCCTCGATTCCCACCTCAGTCTGCAACAAATCTTCCGTAAGGTTGGTTCTCACCAACTGTGGATCTCCAAGTCACAACAGCCTATACTTTGATTGAAGGATTTTCTCGCAAAAATCCAATCCATTATTTCTCCGTTATGAGCATTCACAATCAAAGCTCACATGTCCTTCCCGTACCCAACCCATATCTAGGACGGTCCGAATGCGTCCGGACGTTACCGCCATGTCAGACCGGCCCACACTGGCCTATACCGTTCCCACCCCTGTCCCCACAAATATCCCACTCGGATCAAACCCTGTTCATACCTTACTCCACTTGACTGCTTCGCTCCATTGCTCGTTTCCTCCCCTTCTTATATCCTCCCCTTCATCATGGTTGACAACGAATCCGGCAGCGAAACCGACTCCATCGACTAGCCGGAGCTCGTCAAGGAGGACTCCAGCTCGTCCATGCCGGATGACAAGGAGCACGCGCTATGCATTGCCCTCATCTCGTCGATGGATAGGGGCAGGAGCTCCTCCTCCACAGCGTCCCTGGTGGCCCGAAGGGGCAGCTGCAACTCCGCCTTCCTGGGTCAAGCGGTAGGGTGACCGGTGGCGCCCGACACCTCCAGCTCCTACTCCTCTCGGGCGGCATTGGGTGCTCATGCCCGCATCGCCGAGCTTGCGGCCACGGCTACTAGAGTCTGAGGTGCATGCATATCGCCGTGCAAGGCAGAGAGCGGCACAGGTGCCTCGAGCCGCTCCGGTTATGGATCCTACAGACCCGCGGCGGAGCCGCTTCCGCCCACTAGCGATGAGGAGGAGATCCTCCGCGTCATCATCCGCCGCTCCTACACCTTGGTGGAGACGGACGCCCGTTGTCAGCGCTGGAAAAATGCGGTGGCACACCGCATTAGGCTTGAGGAGTTTGAGTGGCTCATGCGCTAGAAGGCAGTCGTCTGGCTCGCGAGGGAGCACACCTGTGCCGTCCGACGTATAGCCTGGATCATCTCCTCCTCTGATAGCGGAACCATGTTCGACAACGATGATGCTCCACCCTACGCCGAGGACAACCGCCGCTCCAAAGGCCCCAAGGGGAAGCGGCCGACGAGGGAGTGGTGAACTTTGGCGGCCCTCGTGTCCTGTCTGCCACTGATAAAACCTTACATGCATCAAACATTGTTTTGCCTAGACTTTCTAAAGATAGTTTACATGTTTTAGAGAAAGCGAGTATGAAGTAGCAGTGGTAGGAATTGCGAAATTGTCCCTAGCAACTGGTTACAATACTAGATTCATAATCATGCATTGCCGTTTTATATGTGAGAGAGGACTATATGCTAACATGCAACAAAGCCCATTGATAACATGTATGTATGATTGAAACCATAACAAGCATCCACAAACACAAAGAATTTGTTAAGCTAAAACCCAACCATAGCAAACACAATGTTCATTTTTGTTATGGATGAAACCAAACCTTTTGATCACCTCACCAAAACAAGTGTTCCAACTCCTAGATGCTTTCTTAGAAATACGATTGAGCTCGCACTAAACTTCTTGTAAACACAATGTTCATTTCCATTTTGGATGAAATCAAACCCTTTGATCACCTCACCAAAATGAGTGTTCTAGCTCCGAGATGCTTGCTTCAACCCATAAATGGATTTATGAAGCTTGCATACCTTACTTGCATCCTTTGGATCGACAAAACTCTAGAGTTGCATCATATACACGTCCTAGGTTATATTTCCATTAAAAAAGTCGTTTTGACATCCATCTGCCATATCTCATAGTCAAAATACGCATCTATAGCTAGAATGATCCTAACTGATTTAGGCATTGCTACTGTGAGAAAGTTGATGGGGAACGTTGCATGGAAAATAAAAAAATTCCTACGGAACACCTAAGGTATATTCTATGGATATGCTAGCAACGAGAGGGTAGTGTGTCTACATACACTTGTATATTGAAAGCGTTAACGATCCAATGATCGTGGTTGGTGTATTCGTACTAGCGTCATGATCAAATCTGATCCAAGCGCTGCACAAGCGGCACCTTTGAGATGTGCACACATACGAGTCGGTGACGTCTCCTCCTTCTTGATCTAGCAAGCGAGGGGGAAGAGGTAGATGGGATCTAAACCAGCACGATGGTGTGGTGGTGGTGGTGGCAACGGAACTTTGGTAGGGCTTCGCCAAGCGCAACCGGACGAGGAGACAAAGGGAGATGGGAGAGGCGACGGATAGAGATAGATGGGCAGCCCTCCCCATGCACCTCCCTTATGTTTATATAGGCTAGAGGGCAGGTAGGGGCGGCCAAAACCCTCCTAGGGTCGGGCACAAGGGAGAAATCTCTTAAAATTTAGAGATGAGATCTAATCTCTAGATTTAACCCTTTACATTTAGAGATAAGACCTTATCTCTAGATTTAAAAGACATGGGCCTTGGGGGCTGGTGCGGCCAGCCCATGTGGGCTGTTGCCCCACCCATTGGTCCATGTGGGCCCTTCTCGGGTCATTGGGCCCCATGGTGGAACCCCTAGAACCTTCTAGAACCTTCCCAGTACTCTACCAAAAATTCTCAAACTTTTCCAGAACCCTAAAAAACACTTTCATATATAAAAATTTACCTCCGGACCGTTCTCGAGCTCCTCATGATGTTTCGGATCCCATACGAGACCCCGAACAATATTTGGTCTCACCATTACGAATATCCCAATACTAGCCTAGGGTTGAACGTTAAGTGTGTGACCCTAAGGGTTCGAGAACATGCATACATGACCGAGACACCTCTCCGATCAATAATCAATAGCGGGACTTAGATGCATGTATTGACTCTCACATATTCAACGAAGATCTTTATAGGTTTGAACCATGATGTCAAGGATTCAGTTAATCCCGTATACAATTCCCTTTGTCCGATGATATGTTACTTACCCGAGATTCGATCGTCAGTATCGCCACACCCAGTTCAGTCTCGTTACCGACAAGTCTCTTTACTTGTCCTGTAATACAAGGTCCTTGTGACTAAACACATTAGTCACATGGTTGCAAGCTACTTATGATGTTGTATTACCGAGAGGGCCCAGAGATATCTCTTCGTCACACGAAGTGATAAATCCCAGTCTCGATCCATGCAACCCAACAAAATTTTTCTGAGATACCTGTACAACACCTTTATGATCACCTAGTTATGAAGTGATGTTTGATACCCAGAAAGCATTCTTCCGGTATTAGGGAGTGCCACGATCTCATGGTCTAAGGAACATATACTTGACATGAAGAAAGCTGTAGCAATTAAACTAAGTGATACGATCTGATGCTAAGCTTATGATTGGGTCTGTCCATCACATCATTCTCCTAATGATGTGATCCCATTATTAAATGACAACTTGTGTATATGGGTAGGAAACCTTAACCATCTTTAATCAATGAGCTAGTCTAGTAGAGGCTCACTAGGGGACATGGTGTCTGTTTATGTATCCACACATGTATTTAAGTTTTTTTTACCAGTCAAACCGTAGGAAAGGCTCCTACTACAATTTTGTATTAAAGTCCCTTTTGGGACAGAGTCACATATTTACATGAGTATATGCAGGGAGGGAACACACCCCTCCCCTCCAAGGGCTAGGAGAAGAGTAGATTGTGAGTTTACAAGGAAATTACACCAAAGAGTTCACAAAGGCAGTAATAAACTACTTTTTCCTACCTGTGGCTCTAAATCGTAGATTGTTAAAATTAGTCTTGAATCTTTGTTTCCAGGAGGCCATTGTGGGGGAGATCCTATGAAAATGGTTGTTGTTTCTTTCCTTCAATAGCCCCCATGCAGCTACCATGAAGAGATCCATGAACATGGGCCCATTGTGATTATTTTTTGACTCTTCGAGCAGCCTCAGCCTGTCTCCATGTGGAGTCCAATTAATGCCCATCATAGCCCAACACCTCTGGCTAAATGTGCAGTTTAAGAATAGATGTTCCACTGTTTCTTCAACGTGATTTTCGCAAAGAAGGAAGTCAAAATTATTCCCAATGTTGTAGCGTCTCCTTTTCAACATTTTGCGAGTGTTGAGTCTGTCCACCAGGAGGAGCCAGCCAAAAACTTTGATTTTAGGGGTGCTGGTAGCTTTCCAAAGCCACGCAAAAGTGGGGTGTGCATGAACCTCTCTGAAGTAATAATCATAGTATGCCTTAGTGTTGAACTCCCGCTTTCCCCAAATGTATCTCCACTGGTCGTGAGTCAGTCCTGAGATATCTGTATCAAGGGTCTCCAACTGCATTGCTTTAACCTCATCGTAGGCTTGTGTCGACAGGGGTAGATAAAATATCAAGTGAAGATTGGTGGTCATCAAGAAATCTTTGACCGATATGTCTTCCCGCGTGGTGAAAGAGTACACTCGGGGGAAGATCTCAGCGAAAAAATTTGGACGTCCAACAATCTTTCCAGAACAAGGTTGTATCACCCGCCCTTATGTGAACTGTGGTGGCTCCTCTAAAAATCAAGTTGAGCTGCATCACATTGCGCCACCAAAAAGAGCCACATAAATCAGCTGCGTGTGGGACCAAAGTTGTTGTAATGGGTGGTCCAGATCAGTTTCACCCAGGGTATATATTGGCAGTTATAGAACTTGTGCAGGAATTTTAGCAGCATGGCGTCATTTCAGACTCGTAGGTTCAGCACTCCCAGTCCACCATGTTTTTTGGGGCGACAGATCATGTCCCAAGCTACCAAAGAGTTACATTTGACACCCATTTCAGTTTTCTTGCGCCATAAGCATTGACGTCTGATTTTGTCCAGTTGTTCCACTATCTTGGGAGGTAATCCGATTGCCCCCATAGAAAAGATAGACAACGAAGTGATGAGTGAGTTAGCCAGGGCTAGCTTTCCGGCATACGACATAAGCAACATTGCAGCTGTGATCTTTCATTTCGCTCTGCATACCAGTGGGGTGAGGTCTTGCATCGATGGCCTGGTGGTGCCAAGCGGCAACCCTAGGTATGTAAATGGCATGGTCACCGTGCTGCATCCAAAGATGGAGGCAATCCTTTGAGTTAGTTCTGGTCCTGTATTGATGGGTACTATTGTGGATTTCTAAAAATTGAGGCAGAGGCCAATCGAATCAACATAGTCAGTGAGGATTTTCTTCATTTGAGCGGCCTGCAAGGGGCATGCTGGCATGATGATTAGGGTGTCGTCTGCATACTATATCACTGGATAATCCGTGGTATTGCTGTCATTTATCGGGTACCGTATCAGCTGTTTGCTCACTGCATCATTGATGACTGCTTGGAGTAGTTCTGCCGCAAGCATAAAGATCAGGGGGACAGAGTGTCTCCCTGACGAACACCACAATTGCAGGGGAATTGTTATCCAGGGACTCCATTCAGTAGAAGAGAAGATTTTCCAAAGGAGAAGATACACCTAATCCATTGGATCCATTTAGCATCGAAACCCATTTGTTGGATGATATGAATCATGGCCTCATGGTCAATAGTATCAAACGCTTTTGCAAAGTCTAGTTTGAGCAAGATAATTTCTTTTTTGGACTTCTGGCACTGATGAATAAACTCAAAGGCCCATGCAAGGCAGTCATGGATGGATCGTCCCTTGAGGAATCCGTATTGGTTGCGATGAACTAGTCGAAGGAATACTCGTTGGAGACGTTAGCCAGAATTTTGGTTATCAGTTTCAGACATCAGTTGAGCAGCGTGATGGTCTATAATCATTGACTGTGTCTGTAGAGTTAGTTTTTGGGATCAGGGTAATATATCCGTTGTTCAGACTCTCCATGTTGAGCGATCCTTCATGAAATTCAACACATAGCTGGTAGAAGTCCTCTTTAATTATAGGCCAACATGCTTTTAGGAACGCAACACTGAAATCGTCCGGCCCTGGGTCTTTGTCCGGTGGCATTTCTTTCACTACTCCATCTATTTCTTCATGGGTGAATGGCACCGTGAGCTGAGCAAGTTCAGTGTCTGGGTGGATTAGGGTGCCCAGATCAAAGCGCATCTGATGGTGATTAGATCTTCCTAGACGTTCCCTAAATGAATTGAAGAGAACAGATTCCTTGCCAGTGTGGTCTTCAATAATAGTGCCATCAGTAGTTTTCAGACTGGCTAGGTAGTTCCTTCTATATCTTTCCATTGCTGCAACTTGAAAAAATTTGGTGTTCTCATCCCCGAATTGGATCCATCGGATCGTGCAGCGTTTCTTCTAGTATTCCTTTTGATATGAGAGGATACACATGATGACCCACAAGTATAGGGGATCAATTGTAGCTCTTTTCGATAAGTAAGAGTGTCGAACCCAACGAGGAGCAGAAGGAAATGATAAGTAGTTTTCAGTAAGGTAATGTCTGCAAGTGCTGAAATTGTAAGTAATGGAGTAGTTTGATAGCAAGATAATTTGTAGCGAGCAAGTAACGATAACAGTAACAAAAGTGCAGCAAGGTAGCCTAATCGTTTTGAGGCAAAGGACAGGCCAAAACGGTCTCTTATGATAAGCAAAGAGTTCTTGAGGGTACACAGGAATTTCATCTAGTCACTTTCATCATGTTGCAGTACTGCAGGATGCTGCTAACGCGACACTATGATCAGAGACCCTTCGACGAAACTGTGTATGATGCAATAATCACAAACGGTGGTGTAAAAGAACCATCAAAAAAGGTGCAAAATGTTTGCGATGGCTGAGCCATCAAACATGGTTCAGATTTTAGTTGCGTGTGCGATGCAGGGCATACGGTTCAGTTCAATGAACTGTTTGCGATGAGGCGGAACAAAAGAAACGGGCAGCCAGATGAAGGCGTGTGCGATATACAACATAGGGTTCACTCGGATGAACTGTTTGTGATGAGGAGGAACAATAGAAACGGGCAGCTAGATAAAGGTGTGTGCGATTGAGGGCATACGCTTCAGAAGAATTAACTTTTGCGATTAGGCAAGAGAACAGAAATGGGTCAGCCAGATCAAAATGTCTGCGATTGATGGCCTACACTTTGCACGGATGAACTGTTTGCGATTAGCCACAACAAACTGAAAATAGTTAGATAGATCAACATGCGTGCACTAGACGGGCACACACATTCTAATTAAAATAAGCGTGCGCAATGGTAATAACGAGCGCGCACGGTTGTTGGAACAAGACGTGTGCTGACATTGCTTATTGCGGTGCACCCTATGGTGCAAATGCCACGTAGGCGGCCGAGAAGGTGTACGTGCCCATGTTACGCCTTCCGGAAATAGTGCCGCACTTATAACCGTCAGTAAATTTTGAGCATGCATCCCGTCACATTCCAAATTGCAAACCTGTTCACACCGATCAAAACCTAAACGATTTCCCACTTAGGAGCCTATTACTGCTCGGTTATAAATACTACTACTCCAAGATGACTGCGCATTCCTCTTAAACTCCTCATCCACGAAAACAAACAAGTCATTCATCATCGTTCCCTTTGCGTCTGCCATGGCCAGCGTGAGTTCTGGGTTGAGAGATTGCCACCAGGGAGATGCGAGCATGGAAGCGGAAGCACGAGAGATGTCCCGCCTCGCCACAAACGCAGCCGGCATGTCCCGTCGCGTGGCCGTAGCAGCACAAAGGTCCCACCTCATTGCCAAAGCAGCACGCAGGTCCCGCCGTGCCGCCGATGCCGCAGACTGGTCCGGCCGCACCGTGGAAGCAGAAGAGATGTCCCGCCGCATCTCGAATGCAGCAGAGATGTCCTCCCGCACCGTGGCAGCCTGGGGAAATGTCTTGCAGGCAGGGGAGGACTCTTACAGGCGCATGCATGCGATCGTCCATAGCCAGATGGATCAGATCTCCGGCTGGGCGAGGTTGCAAGACGACATGAAAGCCTCTTTTGAACAGGCTACCGGCGTCATCCGACAACTAAATGAGAGCAATGCGAAGCTCCGGGCCGAGGCGACCTGTTGAGGGCGAAGATCGTCGGAAGTGCGGAGCAGCAGGAGGAGACCACTGCCTTATTGAAGAGGACCGGCATCATTGTCGAGAAACTTATGGACGAGAATGCCATGCTGCGCATCGAGCGCAGAAGGCTGGTGGAGGAATCCGTGGATGCTCTCAAACAGCATCTTGAGGACAAGAAAGAGCTCATCGCCGCTCGCCGCGGAGACTAGTTCCCGCAGCCTGCAGCAGCACATCAAGAAAGTAGAGATCAGCGAGCCAGATCATTGTTTTCCTTCTTCTTTTGCCCTTGTGTATTTCAGGCGTTGCCGCATGTGGCTTTTTTTAATTATCTTCCTAAATATGTAAAATAATTATTATCCACTGCCATCGTCCTTATATTCATCATGCTTGCTATAAGTCGCAGTCGATGCTATATAGGTCCGTCGGATCTTACATCAAGATTCGTGCAAAACTTTCTTTTAAGATTTTCATTTTTCTCTCTTAAATCTCAGTCCAGTGAGACATATAGCCATGCCATAGAACAAGGGCTCGGGTGCCATTAATGGAGATGTTGGGAGGGAGGTGTGCGGCGGGTAGCGGTCAAAGGGCTCTCCTCCCGATGAGCACGTGTAGGGGTCTGATCGCACGCCTCCGTACTCAAATAGCTACCCCGCACGGCACCTCCTAGCCAATAAAAAAGGGGACGCATGGCGGCATGTAATTGGTAAGTAGAACGCCCACGGTTTCAATAATACTTGTGTTTCTGATTTGTAATGTGACAACACTTGTTCCAAAATGACTTTGTTGATTGTTAATGTGTGCGCCTTTGCAAATCGGACAGAAAAATCCACAACGCCCAGATGTTTGAATTTCATTCCCATATCTTGCATGGGACCTAGAAATTCACCAAATGACACACATGTGTTTTTTCAACCAATTTGGTGCACTCGAGCACGTGCTTGTAGTTCAAATTTGAATTATGCACATTAAATGCCCAGAAACTCAATTAATGTATAAAAAAGGCCAAATGAACCCGGAAAAATTCCAAAATTTAGCACGATACTTCTATTTGATCTAATCTGCCTGTGTAAAAAAATTAAGGCTGGAGAAGGTAGTGTACGTATGTCGTTTCACACACGGAGGTGACACGTTCCCTCTCGAAACCACGAGCCTTCTCGAGGGAAGCTCCGGTTTGCAAGAAGCTTACGCCAAAGCATGTCCCAATTCGGCCAAAAAAATTACCGGAACATGTTGGTGCCATGTCATAACACCATGCCAAGTTTCATGATTTTCATGCTTGTTTTGGATTTACAGGAATTAAAAAACCATGTTTCTCAATCTTTCCGGTCGAGCCACGACACCCAGATGTTTGAATTTCATTCCCGTTTCTTGCATGGGACCTAAAAATTCACCCAAGGACACACACATGTGATTTTTCAACCAACTTTGATGTACTCGAGCATGTGCTTGTAGTTTAAATTTGAATTATGCACATTAAACGCCCATAAACTCAATTAATGTATAAAAAAGGCCAAACGAACCTGAAATAATTCCAAAATTTAGCACCATACTTCAATTTCGTCTAATCTGCCTGTGTAAAAAAATTAAGGCGGGAGAAGACAGTGTATGTATATCGTTTCGCACACGGAGGTGACATGTTCCCTCTCAGAACCACGAGCCTTCTCGAGGGAAGCTCCGGTTTGCAAGAAGCTTACGCCAAAGCCTACTTATTACCCTGCTTATTGGGGTTTTTATTGCAGAAGGTTACTCAGACAACACCGTGGGCGATGAACTCAAACAACCCGCACGGTTTCTAGAAAGTAGGCGTGTTCGATCAACTAACAATCACACACGGCTTCCGGCAGTGAACTGTTTGCATTAGGCCACCTTGCACAAACGTTTCCACACAAAGAACTGTGTGTGATATACATACCTACGGAAATGTTTTTCTGGGATTCACCGCGTGGGATGTACATACCTACGGAAATGTTTTTCTCGGATTCACCGTGTGGGATGTACATACCTACGGAAATGATTGGGTTTCGATGCCTTGCCCGATCGCACACGAGCTCATTTGGTGTCCCAGGAGGGCCTATCCCCGATGGTTTCGGGGTCGTGTGGGAAGGACCCCCCTATCGCCCAGACTCACTTGGCGACGGTTCCAAATGCCGTCGCGGAAAGGGGTTAAAAACCGTTTGTATAGCACCTCGTTGTACCAGTGTTGGTTCGATTTGTGTTCGCTACTTTGATAATTTGATATGTGGGTGAACTGGTGCTTAGGTGATGTTCTTACTTGAACAAACCTCCTACTAATGATTAACCCTCCCGCAACCATCCGCAACTACGAGAAAAGTACTAAGAATAAATTCTAACCATAGCATTAAACTTTGGGATCCAATCGGTCCATTACGGAATAGCGCATAAACTGGGGCTTAAGTTTCTGTCACTCTCGCAACCCACCATCTAATTGCTACTCCACAATGCATCCCCTTAGAGCGCAAATAGGGTGAAGTATCATGTAGTTGACGTTCACATGACACCATTAAGGGAATCACAACATACATACTAGCAAAATATCAAATACATATCAAGTTCACATGATTACTTGAAACATGATTTCTCCCGTGACCTCAAGAACAAAAGTAACTACTCACAAATGATAAACATGCTCATGATCAGAGGATTATTAAATAGCATATTGGATCTGAACATATAATCTTCCACCAAATAAACCATATAGTAATCAACTACAAGATGTAATCAACACTACTAGTCACCCACAAGCACCAATCTATAGTTTCGATAACAAGATTGAACACAAGAGATGAACTAGGGTTTGAGATGAGATGGTGCTGTTGAAGATGTTTATGGAGATTGCCCTCCCAAGATGGGAGAGTTGTTGGTGATGATGAGGATGGTGATTTCCCCCTCCGGGAGGGAAGTTCCCCCTACGGAATCGCTCCGCCGACGGGCAAAAGTGCTCCTGCCCAAGTTCCACCTCGAGGCAGTGGCGCTTCGTCCGGAAAGTCCTCCTCTTATTTTTTCTAGGTCAAAATGACTTATATACCAGAAGATGGGCATCATAGGTGGGCCCAGGAGGCCACAACCCCCCCAGGGCGCGCTAGGGCCCTGGCGCGTCCAGGTGGGTTGTGCCCACCTGGTGGCCCCCCTTTGGTAGTTATTTGCTCCAATAACTCTTATATATTCCATAAAAAATATCCGTGAAGTTTCAACTCATTTGGAGTTGTGCAGAATAGGTAGCCTAACGTAGCTTTTTCAGGACCAGATTTTCAGCTGCCGGAATTCTCCCTCTTGGTGTGTACCTTGCAAATTATGAGAGAAAAGGCATTAGAATTACTCCAAAAAGAATTATTATGGATAAAAACATTATAAATAACAGTAAGAAAACATGATGCAAAATGGACATATCAATTCCCCCAAGCTTAGACCTCGCTTGTCCTCAAGCGAAAACCGGAATCGGAAAACATGTCCACATGCTTTGAGAGAGAGGTGTTGATAAAAACAAAATACGGACATAGAAGCATCATGTTGATTATTATAACAACAACAAAATTAAACATAGGACTTTTATCATATAACTTTTATCATATACTTCTCATGAATAAGTAATAGTTCATCACACAATCAAAGTATAAAGCAAAAACTCTATTAGAAACCAAAAAACTATGTTCTCAGTCAACTTTGCAACTACAATTCATCATCTCTTCAGGAAGGGTCATGTGTCAGAGCCTGTAGGCAAGTCCACATACTCAACCATCATATAGTCTTCTATGATTGCTAACACTCACCTCGTACCCATGAGCAAAACGTCTCAATCAGACACATAGAAAGATAGGGGCTTATAGTTTTGCCTCCCAACATACTCACCTCAAGGGTGATGTCAACAATAATAACTCATGCTATCTATATTCAACTGGACATATGTGCCTAGATCTTTCCTCACCACATGATGCTTGCCAAAGGAGAAAAATAAAAGGAATAGGAGGAAAACTTTGACTCTTTGCATAAAAGTAAATACATGAAAGTAAAAGATAGGCCCTTCGCAGAGGGAAGCAGAGGTTGCCATGCGCTTATTTGTTTGTATGCTCAATCCCTTAGTGCAAAAGAAAATCACGTTGTATTGCCCCTTAAGATGACAACCTTTATTATGCAGTCTGTCGCTTTTATTCTTTGTCATCCAAGTTCGTACAACGCTCAATTTTCTTTTACACTAAATGATCTCACACTTTTAGAAGCAATTTTTATTGCCTTTTTGCACCGATGATAACTTACTTGAGGGATCTTGCTCAATCCATACGTAGGTGTAACACCCCAAAATTTTTGCCAAAGTTTTCAATATTAAATTTTTTTGCCAAGGGTTTTAAAAATCTTTATTTCTGTTGATTTCAGAACTCTTCTTTTATTGTTAAGGAGTTTTGTATATCTCCCAAGTGGGGCTTTCCAAAATACATTGGACTTCTTTGCCATCTCACTAAAACAATTTCTAAATAAGTAGAATTGTTTAATAAATTATTTCACCCTGAGCTTTATTCATTAAAATGAACTATATTAAATTTTTGGAGCTCCTTTTGAACTACAACCTTTTGATAGAATCTCTTAAAATTTCAACCAAAAATTGGAGATGTCATGTGAGGTCTCCAAATCACTTTTGTGCATTAAAATAATTATTTCTTGACATATTTTGAGTTTTACACCTGTTTTTCAAATCTGGTCCAGTGGACACTTTTACACTACAACCCATTTAAATATTTCCCTAGAGCCTCCACCAAAATTTTGGGATGTCAGTAGTAGCATGCCATTCAACTTTATGCAAAAACATAGTGATGTTCTTTGGAAAATTTGAGTGCAACAACCTCTTTTTCATTCTGGACCAGACTTGTGTTTTCTACTACAACTCTATTATTTCTTGCTCTAGTGACCTTGTGTTTTCTCATGCTTGTAGTCAACCTTGCAAAACCCCTAAGTCCAGGAGCATGCTCTTTTGGAACACTTTTGGTCCATGAAATGATGCCACTCACTCCCCGCCCAGAATCGAAAGTTTTGCAAAACTTGCACTAGCAAGTTTCTCCTTTTGCAAACTGACTTCACCACCCTCTCTTATATCCATAGACACTGATCTGGAGAGTTTGACCACCCAAGAGCTACCTAGGTGCCTTTGGCACTTTGTCAAACACCCTGTGCATGACCTGCTTTGGCATGAGTTCAAGTTTACATTGTGAACTTGAGCCCCTGACCTTCCCAGCATGTCCTAAGGTTTTGCCCTAGCCCCTAACCCCCTCCTGCTAACTCCCTTGTGGTTTGGAACACCCTAGGCTGCCCTGGCATTTCATCGAGCACCTTTCGTGCGTGCTCTGGGCGCGCCCAGAGCGTGCGTTTGGCACCCGCTTGCACCCGAGTCGCCGCTGCCTCACCTCAAGACTCAAAACCCGCCCCACCGCACGCCGTGTCCCCTCGCACCGCCACACCACCTCGACCAACCTGGCGCCCCAGGCGCCACCGCCAGATGGCTGTGGCGGCTAGCTGCCGGCCGCTAGCAGTTCGACCGTGGTCGGCGCCGCCTAAGCCACCCCAGCCGCCACCTGCCCTCGTGAGCAAGGCGTGCTCATCCGCAGCTCCGTCCTCTAGCGCGCGTCGCCGCCACGTCGCCCTAGCTACAGAACGGCGGTCGCCGGCAAGCTTATCACCGGCCGCCGCAAACCGACCTCCATCGCCTATATAAGAGGCCCCCGAGCTCAAACCCGCACACAGGCAACCTCAGGCCACCCCTATGGCGCTCCCCTAGCTCGCAATCGACCCGAGAAGGCTCTCTTCCCCGTCTCCGGCAACTCCTGCCGCCGCCACTGACCCAGCCACTCCGGCGCCACCAAGACCTCCCCCTCTCCACTCTCTCCACCAGGAACATTCCCTTCCTCCCGTGAGCGCGTTCCCCTACTCGATTTTGGTCGAAAGCCACTGCCGCCTCAAAATCACTTTCTCCGACGACCACCGTCCTCCGCGGAGCTCACCGCCGGCATGCCCCGACCACCCAGAGGACGAAACCACCACCGGAGTAACCGCCTCGACCCCCTGAGCCCGCGCGTGACCTCCACTTGTCAAACGGTGCAGCCGTTGTCACGGCGAAGCGTCGCCGAGTCCCGCCTCTCTCAAGTGAGGAAGAGGAGGAGAATAGACTAGTCGATTCGACTGGTGGGCTGTGCAGGCCCACTGTCGCTGGCTCGACGCAGCCACGCTGGATAAGTGGAAGCGATTCTGGATTACGCCTTCGACGTAATGTATATATCGAAACGTTTTTCTGTTTTTCTGCTTTTATCTTAAAATCGATTTGACCGTAACTTTGACTGCATATAACTTTTTAAATACAACTCCAAATGAATTGATTCTTTTGCTACCTCTCTCAAATATTGTCTAGTTTATTTTAAGATTTATTTGAAAAAATTCAAAACAACTTTTGTGCTGTTTTTATTTTGTGTGTTAATTCAAATATATTATTTTAAATAGGGTTTTGAAGAATTCATGATGATTTGATGCACCCTTCTTCCCATGACCTCAAGGCAAGCATTCGAACCCTGGTGAATTTTTGTGTGTGTTGTATAGCACGGTGGCAACACCACCCGACATATACATGCGCCATTTTATGTGAGGATGAGATCCTATTCATGAGTGCATTTTAAAGAGTTTATACTAATGAAGTTGACATGAATTGTGATGGAAATCACCGTCATACGTCTTCCATGCATACCGGAAGGAAAGACGGGAAGGCCTCTGTCTTGGGTAGACACGGGTTTGTCCCTAGTCCTCCGTCGAGACGGTCGTGTCCGGTATGACATGAGGGGATGTCGCGTGGTGTCTCCATCTGTTATTTGAGATATATGCATTGTTGTGCTAATCATGCAGGAAATATTACAACCTCCTGAGTCGACCTTAGATCGAGTGTTGTGCCGGTAACCCCCATACTTGCTTCGTACTACCACTCGTCCCTACACCAAGTAGGGTACGGTTCAGTAAGTTGTCAACCCTTTCCTAGCACACACCGCATGAGAGGCCGTGGTGGAAGATATCGAGGCATCCGTAGTCATACCACCGGTCCGGAGCATGGGTGTTTCGTTGTAGCCGAAAGGGGTAGCTCCCGCCTTGCTGTATAAATTTTGTGATCCCATGTTACGTCGAGGTTGTAGCCTCCCCACTTAGAGTATTGCTTAACAGGTGTTGTGGGTGATTCCAGACACATGTGAGTTAAGCTGGTGTGTGCAAGTTAGGTGTGTTTTCAACAAAAAGACCGTAGACGGAATTAGTCTCGATGGACTAAAGAAATCCGTTACTCGTGGGTAAGGAGTACACCCTCTGCAGAGGTTAAATCTATTCGAATAGCCGTGTCCATGGTTAAGGATTACAGTTTGGGATGGGTCAAGTGTCGGTCTTCGGAGGTGAAACTATTAAATTTGGAAGTACGATTGTGACTTGTGATAATTTATGATTAATATTTTGGATGTGGACTAACCTGTGATATTTTTCTGGTATTCTTGAATATCCCTAGGATGGTTCTACCACCTGGATATTCATTGTGGCATTTCTTTTATAAGCCCTTTATGTGGCGTCGCTCAGACGCCCGACTGTGGCATTTCTTTTATAAGCCCTTTAGGTGGTGTCGCTCAGACGCCCGACTGTGGCATTTCTTTTATAAGCCCTTTAGGTGGTGTCGCCGACGCCTCGATCATGCATTTCTTTTATAAGCCCTTTAGGTGGTGTCGCCGACGCCTTGATGTGGCATTTCTTTTATAAGCCCTTTAGGTGGTGTCGCTCGGCCCGATCGTGGCACTTCTTTTAATCCCTTTATGTGGTCTCGCTCGGGCCTCGATCGTGGCATTTCTTTTATAAGCCCTTTATGTGGTGTCGCCGACGCCTAACTGTGGCATTTCTTTTTTAAGCCTTTTATGTGGTGTCGCCCAGACGCCCGACTGTGGCATTTCTTTTAAGCCCTTTATGTGGTGTCGCTCAGACGCCCAACTGTGGCATTTCTTTTTTTAAGCCTTTTATGTGGTGTCGCTCAGACGCCCGACTGTGGCATTTCTTTTTAAAGCCCTTTATGCGGTGTCGCTCATACGCCCGATTGTGGCATTTCTTTTGAAATCCTTTATGATATTTATTTCATAATCCTAATACTATCATTTTATTGCATATTCATAATTATCATGCTTGCACGCATCAGAACTTATTTATCTTTTGTGATCGAAGTCATGAGCATAAGATATTTTCGGCATATTATTGTTATATTATTCCGTGTTCAAAATGTTTGCAGTACATTCAAAGTACTCACGGCTTGTCCCTCGCTATTGTCTTGGCCAGATTTCTTGTCGGAGAGGAGCGACCTTCACGACAGCCCCTAACCTAGGCAACGGTGATCTCAGCCATGCGAAGATAGGAGTTAACTCGTCACTGTTCTCGTGGGAAAATGGAGTCCCATAGACACCGAAGATTCTCAACCCGCTCGCCATCAACCGCTAGAACCTTTTGTTGTACTCACAGCCGAATGGTCTTGTACTACATATTTTGTATTTGCTTGGAATTTCAGATCAAGTTGGTGCCTCATCACCTAACAGCTTATCCCGGGGTTGATGAGCACAAGGGCCATTTTCGGGAATTAGTACCGGAGAATCGGTCGCCACAGACTTGGTACCAGAGCCAGCTGACCATCGGCTAATCCTATCTTAGCCAGGTCAATAAACTTAGGCTAATAACCCACCGAGCCATAACCAAGACCTCACCAAGCTTCTCGCACAAGATAGCCACACGGGACCCGACGCTTTAGCAATGGTGCCCAACCTATCAACTAGCCCGCCTATCACCCACCAAAGGACCAGCACCAAATGCCTCTCATTCGAAGCGTGCATGAAGGAAGGCTTCGTCCCTTTTTCTATAAAAAGGATGCGCCGCCTCAACCCAGCCCAAAGACACCGCTATCCCAAAACCAAGCCACAATGCCCGGTCCTGTAGTACACCATGAGACTACAAGAACCAACCTTGGAGGTTTTGTGACCATACTCACAAACCTTACCCGTCGTGCCTCACGCTGCTAGAAGAGCCACCCGAATATGTTGTGTACCAAGGACCCATTAGTGGCGAGAGCCACAATTCTGGGCCATCAGACACATCTACGGTAGGGGTCTCACACCCGAGCGCCTTACAGATTCACCGAAGAACTACTTCCTTTGAGCCACAAGCCATCCAACTAGCTGCTCGAGAGGCTATAGTTCATCTCGTGCACTGTCGCCTGAGTTAACTGTCGCTCGCTCCACTACTACCCTGTGTGAAGGGCATGGTAGACCACCTCAAGTTGCCAACGGATATCACGAGACAGACCTGCATTATCGCATCTAGTGCGCTATGTAAGTGCACTCGAGGACCTATTCGATCAGATCACTATTGATCTGGTCGCAGCTCGTGGAGAGCTGGTTCGTCGAGCCCCAGCGAGAGAGGAGATCGAGCCCAACGCCGACAATTCTGGCGTGCTGTTTGGACAACCGATGGAGACCCCGAGGCTAGCCCGGCCGTCGCCCAAGGTGCTTTGATGACCCCGTATGCTTGTCGCCTCCCGAGCACACTCCAACGGGGTTGTGGTCAACAATCCCCGTGACGGTCATCAACACTACCCCGAGCCTGCAGCCCCTCAGCCCTCCCCAGCAAATTCCGACGGTGAGAACCGTGGAGCAGCCTCGACGTCCACAAGGGACGCCCGCTTGGATGTAAACGAAGTAGACTGAGACACTCGAGTAGTACCGAGTCCCAGTGTATCCTCGTTTTGTAATTCTGTGATTCTCTAAATTAGCGCAGCCTGGCATCGTGCATCTGTTTTATATAATAGTTTTGCATGGATGTATTAGCATACAGTGTGATTTCTCCATCCTTGGCGCAGCCACCAAAACCCGCCCCGACAACATCCACAGTGATACGTCACTTTAGTAGGATGTGTGTACCTGTGGTTGACCCCGAGCTGAGCCGGCCGATTCTTTACCTTTTACCATGGTAAATGACCCAGCCTCGGTGCTATAAAAGGGCCACCGAGTGACCCTGCCAAGCACCCTTCACCTTGTGCACCATCCCCACAACCATTCCTTGCCATGCCGAGCCCTAGTATTTATCTAAGGACTCCAGATGCTAGCCCAGGTAGTTTTGTCAAAATATTGTGGGATTTTACCCGCAGTACCATGGGCGCTACCCAGCCACCCCAGTACGAGCTGTTCAAATCGAGGATCACCCTTCCACCTCGAGATATTGGGCAGCCGTGCACATCCCGCCAGAACCCAAACCAAGACCCAACAAGTCTCCTTCGGGGGAAATCTATGCCAACCCGCACATGGTCAGAGAAGCTGCTGCGATGAAGCG
Organism: Aegilops longissima; assembly: GCA_021605205.1. Classification (NCBI taxonomy): domain Eukaryota; kingdom Viridiplantae; phylum Streptophyta; class Magnoliopsida; order Poales; family Poaceae; genus Aegilops; species Aegilops longissima. The sequence continues at coordinate 74,783,358 of CM038676.1, forward strand.
CTTGCTCGCCTTCGATTCATGGTACCCTACGCCAAATAACGAGGGTATTATTATTTTCCGAGCTGCAAAGCACCCGGAGGAGTAACATCCTTTCCGGTGGACGATTGAGAGAGACCTAGTCTTGGCCAACCTCGTCCAATACGCCATCGCTAAGAGCGTTTGACCCAACATGTGATGGGTTATCCGCAAAGCCTCGCGGATTTAAATCCTCGATCACCAACGGCAGATCTCGAGGCCCGACCAGAGAGACGATACATCGATCGGGTCAATCCACTCCTCCGATAGAAGAAGAATGTATCCTAGTACCGGAAACGTTTTCTCAGGACCCCGTCCAATTACCGTTTTCAATCTAGATGCACCGCTGTATTTATTGTCGCATTTTTGTAACTTATGCTTAGTACCCCGAGTTCCGCAGCAAGTATATCATTAATATAAGCAGCTCTGTCGCTTTTGGACTTTAATGTATTACTGTTTTTCCTCGCGAGAAATCCTGGAGCGTGATTTCTTTTTCCTGAGTTGCCGCGTCGTATGTTTTCTCACGACATAGATCATTTATTTCACACAGCCCCAAGGCAGCAGACACACCCCCACAAATACACGAACACATACACTGCTTGCAAAATTTTGCAACTGTGTTGCGTCTAACCAAGCACCTCCGGACAACAGTTATCACCCGGCGCACCCCACCTACTCGTCGTGGCCACCGCGACCGCGGAGAGCCAGCAACCGAAAGAAGCGGCATCACGACGATCGCCGAGGATCATCGCGACAGAGCACCGAGAGCCCCAAAGACTGCTGCCAGCCCTCCGCACAAGCAGACCACGTACCAGTCCGGCGCCGCCTCCGCCATTAGCGCCTCGTCTCGAGCTCCGGCAATCGGAAACAGAGGAGAAGAAGAGAGAAGGAGGAGCGAGGCCAGGTGTGAGGAAGAAGAGGAGAATGCCGCGGTCGTTTTATAAGCTCGAGCTCGGTGTACGGTGGGTGAGGTCCACCAGCGTCGTTCGTCGCCCGACCGCCGGTGTTCGGAGGCGAATCCGCGAGCAGTGCCAACAGCGCACTGGCCCACGAGGTGAGTGCATGCTGCACCGGCTGCTAGCGCGCCGCGCACTACCACGGTACGGCCTTGGTACCCTACGCGCTAGGCGACGCCGGTGGAGAAAGAGCGGGAGAGCGCGCGGGAGAGAGGAAGAAGAAGGAGCCAGAGGAACGAGAAGAGGCTGACCGTGGGCCCGGGTCCACCAGTCAGCCAGAGAGAGCACTGTGCTCTCGGGTGCGACCAGCGTATTTTAAGATTTAGAATTTATTCTAAATTTTTGTCCAGTGTAGAAATCGCTAAATTTTCCACACACCGCGCCAGTACCCCACACTGTATTTTTGCATCACTTATTGCTCTCACTGTGGCTGCTTTCGTTTTAATTCATATTCGTTTAAATTTTAACTCTTTGCAAATCTCGAGGACGAGATTTTTCTTAAGGGGGGTAGTAGTTGTAACACCCCAAAAAATTTGCCAAAGTTTTCAATATTAAAATTTTTTGCCAAGGGTTTTAAAAATCTTTATTTCTGTTGATTTCAGAACTCTTCTTTTATTGTTAAGGAGTTTTGTATTTCTCCCAAGTGGGGCTTTCCAAAATACATTGGACTTCTTTGCCATCTCATTAAAACAATTTCTAAATAAGTAGAATTGTTTAATAAATTATTTCACCCCGAGCTTTATTCGTTAAAATGAACTATATTAAATTTTTGAAGCTCCTTTTGAACTACAACCTTTTGATAGAATCTCTTAAAATTTCAACCAAAAATTGGAGATGTCATGTGAGGTCTCCAAATCACTTTTGTGCATTAAAATAATTATTTCTTGACATATTTTGAGTTTTACACCCGTTTTTCAAATCTGGTCCAGTGAACACTTTTACACTACAACCCATTTAAATATTCCCCTAGAGCCTCCACCAAAATTTTGGGATGTCAGTAGTAGCATGCCATTCAACTTTATGCAAAAACATAGTGATGTTCTTTGGAAAATTTGAGTGCAACAGCCTCTTTTTCATTCTGGACCAGACTTGTGTTTTCTACTACAACTCTATTATTTCTTACTCTAGTGACCTTGTGTTTTCTCATGCTTGTAGTCAACCTTGCAAAACCCCTAAGTCCAGGAGCATGCTCTTTTTGGAACAATTTTGGTCCATGAAATGATGCCACTCACTCCCTGCCCAGAACTGAAGTTTTGCAAAACTTGCACTAGCAAGTTTCTCCTTTTTGCAAACTGACTTCACCACCCTCTCTTATATCCATAGAGACACTGATCTGGAGAGTTTGACCACTCCAAGAGCTACCTAGGTGCCTTTGGCACTTTGTCAAACACCCTGTGTGCATGACCCGTTTTGGCATGAGTTCAAGTTTACATTGTGAACTTGAGCCCCTGACCTTCCCAGCATGTCCTAAGGTTTTGCCCTAGCCCCTAACCCCCTCCTGCTAACTCCCTTGTGGTTTGGAACACCCTAGGCTGCCCTGGCATTTCATCGAGCACCTTTCGTGCGTGCTCTGGCGCGCCAGGAGCGTGCGTTTGGCACCCGCTTGCACCCGAGTTGCCGTCCTCACCTCAAGACTCAAAACCCGCCCCACCTGCACGCCAGTGTCCCCTGCACCGCCACACCACCTCGACCAACCTGGCGCCCCACACGCCACCGCCAGGATGGCCGTGGCGGCTAGCTGCTGGCCGCTAGCAGGCCCGACCGTGGTCGGCGCCGCCCAAGCCACCCCAGCTCGCCACCTGCCCCTGTGAGCAGTGCGTGCTCATCCGCAGCTCCGTCCTCTAGCGCGCGTCGCCGCCATGTCGCCCTAGCTACAGAACGGCGGTCGCCGGCAAGCTTATCCCCGGCCGCCGCAAACCGACCTCCATCGCCTATATAAGAGGCCCCCGAGCTCAAACCCGCACACAGGCAACCTCAGGCCACCCCTATGGCGCCCCTTGCTCAAGAATCGACCGGAAGGCTCTCTTCCCCATCTCCGCAACTCCCCCCCCATCGCCCCAGCCACTCCGGCGCCACCAAGACCTCCCCCTCTCCACTCTCTCCACCAGGAACATTCTCTTCCTCCCGTGAGCACGTTCCCCTACTCGATTTTGGTCGAAAGCCACTGCCGCCTCAAAATCACTTTCTCCGACGACCACCGTCCGCCGCGGAGCTCACCGCCGGCATGCCCCGACCACCCAGAGGACGGAACCACCACCGGAGTAACCGCCTCGACCCCCTGAGCCCGCGGGTGACCTCCACTTGTCGAACGGTGCCGCCGTTCGCCGGCGAGCATTGCCGGAGTCCCGCCCCCTCTCTCGGGCGGAGGAAGAGGAGGGAGAATAGACTAGTCAAACCTGACTGGTGGGCCAGGCAGGGCCACTGTCAGTGGCTCAGACGCAGCCACCCTGGATAAGTGGAAGCGTATTCCCGGATTACGCCTTCGACGTGTACGTATATATCGAAACCTTTTTCTGTTTTTCTGTTTTATTTTAAAATCAGATTTGACCAGAACTTTGACTGCATATAACTTTTTAAATACAACTCCAAATGAATTGATTCTTTTTGTTACCTCTCTCAAATATTGTCTAGTTTATTTTAAGATTTATTTGAAAAAATTTCAAAACAACTTTTGTGCTGTTTTTATTTTGTGTGTTAATTCAAATATATTATTTTAAATAGGGTTTTTGAAGATTTCATGATGATTTGGATGCACCCCTTCTTCCCATGACCTAAAGGCAAGCATTCTGAACCCTGGTGAATTTTTGTGTGTGTTGCATAGCACGGTGGCAACACCACCCCGACATATACATGCGTCATTTTATGTGAGGATGAGATCCTATTCATGAGTGCATTTTAAAGAGTTTATACTAATGAAGTTGACATGAATTGTGATGGAAATCACCGTCATACGTCTTCCATGCATACCGGAAGGAAAGACGGGAAGGCCTTTGTCTTGGGTAGACACGGGTTTGTCCCTAGTCCTCCGTCGAGACGGTCGTGTCCGGTATGACATGAGGGGATGTCGCGTGGTGTTTCCATCTGTTATTTGAGATATATGCATTGTTGTGCTAATCATGCAGGAAATATTACAACCTCCTGAGTCGACCTTAGATCGAGTGTTGTGCCGGTAACCCCCATACTTGCTTCGTACTACCACTCGTCCCTACACCAAGTAGGGTACGGTTCAGTAAGTTGTCAACCCTTTCCTAGCACACACCGTACAGAGTGGCCGTGGTGGAAGATACTGGAGGCATCCGGTAGTCATACCAACGGGTCCGGAGCATGGGTGTTTGGTTGTAGCCGAAAGGGGTAGCTCCTAGTTTGCTGCTGTATAAATTTTGTAATCCCATGTTACGCCGAGGTTGTAGCCTCCCACTTAGAGTTTTGCTTAACAGTGTTGTGGGTGATTCCGCATACATGTGAGTTAAGTGGTGTGTGTGTGTTAGGTGTGTTTTCAACAAAAGACCGTGAGACGGAATTAGTCTCGATGGACTAAAGAAATCTGTTACTCGTGGGTAAAGAGTACACCTCTGCAGAGATTAAACCTATTCAATAGCCGTGTCCATGGTTAAGGGTTACAGCTTTGGGATGGGTCAAGTGTCGGTCTTAGTGTCGGTCTTCGGAGGTGAAACTATTAAACTGGAAGTACGATTGTGACTTGTGATAACTTATGATTAATATTTTGGGTGTGGACTAACCTGTGATATTTTTCGGTATTCTTGAATATCCCAGGATGGTTCTACCTCCGGATATTCATTGTGGCATTTCTTTTATAAGCCCTTTATGTGGCGTCGCCGACGCCTTGATCGTGGCATTTCTTTTATAAGCCCTTTAGGTGGTGTCGCCGACGCCTCGATCGTGGCATTTCTTTTATAAGCCCTTTAGGTGGTGTCGCCGACGCCTCGATCATGCATTTCTTTTATAAGCCCTTTAGGTGGTGTCGCCGACGCCCGATCGTGGCATTTCTTTTATAAGCCCTTTAGGTGGTGTCGCTCGACGCCTCGATCGTGGCACTTCTTTTTAAGCCCTTTATGTGGTGTCGCCGACGCCTCGATCGTGGCATTTCTTTTATAAGCCCTTTATGTGGTGTCGCCGACGCCTAACTGTGGCATTTTTTTTTAAGCCTTTTATGTGGTGTCGCTCGACGCCTAACTGTGGCATTTCTTTTTAAGCCTTTTATGTGGTGTCGCCGACGCCTCGATCGTGGCATTTCTTTTAAGCCCTTTATGTGGTGTCGCCGACGCCTAACTGTGGCATTTCTTTTTTAAGCCTTTTATGTGGTGTCGCCGACGCCTTCGATCGTGGCATTTCTTTTTAAAGCCCTTTATGCGGTGTCGCTCATACGCCCGATTGTGGCATTTCTTTTGAAATCCTTTATGATATTTATTTCATAATCCTAATACTATCATTTTATTGCATATTCATAATTATCATGCTTGCACGCATCAGAACTTATTTATCTTTTGTGATCGAAGTCATGAGCATAAGATATTTTCGGCATATTATTGTTATATTATTCCCGTGTTCAAAATGTTTGCGAGTACATTCAAAGTACTCACTGGCTTGTCCCTGGCTATTGTCTTGGCCAGATTTCTTGTGCGGAGAGGAGCGACTTTCACGACAGCCCCGGAACCTAGGCAACGGTGATCTCAGCCATGCGAAGATAGGAGTTAACCTGGTCAGCTGTTCCTGTGGGAAAATGGAGTCCCATAGACACTGAAGATTCTCAACCCGCTTCCGCCATCAACCGCTAGAACCTTTTGTTGTACTCACAGGCCAGAATGGTCTTGTACTACATATTTTGTATTTGCTTGGAATTTCTGTATCAAGTTGGTGCCTCATCAGCTAACAGTTATCCTGGGGTTGATGAGCACAAGGGCCATTTTCTGGGAATTAGTACCCGGAGAATCGGTCGCCACAGTAGGTATGGTGGACACTTGAAAATAAGATTTGGGTTTAAGGGTTTTTGGATGCATAAGTAGTATCTCTACTTAGTGCGGAATTTTTGGCTAGCAAAGATAGGGGGCAAGCATCACATGTTAAAGGATCTATGACAATATGACTTCTATGTGAATATAAACAAACATAAACCATTAAGTTGTCTTCCTTGTCCAATGTCAACAATTTTGGCATATAATATTTTGATGAGGTCTCACAATCACAAAAGATTTCTAGGATAGTATATTTATATGTTAATCTTCTCTTCCGTTATTAATTCTTTCATGAGTTGCATCATTAACTAATGCTATGTTTGTCAATCTCTAATAAAATTTTCTACTTATACTTTTCCTTATGTGGTGCCCTCACCTACCATAGGATTAGTATATAATCTTATTTATTTATTTCCTTTCTCTTTATTTCCTTATTTCTTTTCTTTTATTTGCAATATGAAAGTAAAGAAAGCAAAAACTCACACTAAACTTTATTATATAACTTGCACACGATTACACGGAAAAATCACTAAGCAAACTCTCAAAGAAGAAAGGATCAAACTAAACTTTTACTCATCTAATGCAAAAGATAGAACTAAAATAAGCAAAAGTAATAAGATAGCGATATGATATGATACCGGGGCACCTCCCCCAAGCTTGGCGGAAGCCAAGGGGAGTGCCCATACCCGATACTCAGTTCTCCTTTGGTGGTGAAGAAGATGATGGTGGTGGTGACAATTGTGCCTTCAACTTTTTCATATTATAGTTGAGGAGAGCAATTTCCTCCTTTAAATCATCGACTTCCAACTCCAGGTTCAAGATCTTGTCATATAAATCCCCTTTGCTTTTGTGCCGGTTAGCAAAGGAGATTCTGGAGTGTTCCGGAAGGACTCTTTTATGTGCTCTTCCGGTGTCAAAGTTTGGATAATATTACTTTCAACATTAATGGGTGTACCTGAGGTATAATGCTTTATTCGTTGCCCATTGACAACCTTCGGGTTAGTACCTTCGGGATTATTTATTTTGATGGCATACAGGCCTTTCCATTTTGAGAGGAGTTCTCCTACAAAGAATCTGAAACAAGATTTGTACAAAAGAACATATTCTCCAACTTTAAACTCACGCTTTTGAATTCTTTTGTCATGCCATCTTTTTACTTTTTCTTTAAATAATTTTGCATTTTCATAAGCTTGGGTTCTCCATTCATCTAAAGAGCTAATATCAAATAACCTCTTTTCACTAGCAAGTTTGAAATCATAGTTGAGCTCTTTAACTGCCCAATATGCTTTATGTTCTAACTCAAGAGGCAAATGATAAGCTTTTCCATAGACCATTTTATAAGGAGACATACCCATAGGATTTTTATATGTTGTTCTATAAGCCTAGAGTGCATCATCTAATTTCTTAGACCAATTCTTCCTGGACCTATTAACAGTCTTTTGCAAAATTAATTTTATTTCTCTATTGCTAAGTTCAACTTGACCACTAGATTTAGGATGACAGGGTGATGCAATTCTATGGTTAACATCATAATTGGCAAGCATCTTACGGAATGCACCATGAATAAAGTGTGAACCACCATCGGTCATTAAATATCTAGGGACTCCAAACCTTGGGAAAATAACTTCCTTAAGCATTTTAATAGAGGTGTAGTGATCAACACTACTAGTTGGAATAGCTTCTACCCATTTAGTAACATATTCAAGAACAACCAAAATATGTGTATACCTATCTGTGTCAAAACCGGCAGATCTCGGGTAGGGGGTCCCCAACTGTGCGTCTAGGATCGATGGTAACATGAGACGGGGGACACGATGTCTACCCAGGTTCGGGCCCTCTCTATGGAGGTAATACCCTACTTCTTGCTTGACTGATCTTGATGATATGAGTGTTACAAGAGTTGATCTACCACGAGATCATAGAGGCTAAACCCTAGAAGATAGCCTATGATTATGATTGTTGTATATGATCTATCGACTAGCCTGGTCTCGGTTTATATAATGCACCAGAGGCCTAGGATAACAAGAGTCCTAGCCGAATACGCCGGTGGGGAGGAGTCCTTGTCTTGATCACCAAGTCTCGTGGAATCTTCCTTGTATGCGGCAGCTGTCCAAACTGGCCCATGAGTATATAGCCATGGGGGTCCTCGGCCCTATCCAACTGATCGGGAGACGACATGATGAGTACCCCCTAGTCCAGGACACCGTCAGTAGCCCCCTCAACAGGTCTTCAAGTTGGGGACGCTCCTCGATTCTTCCGAACTGTTCTTCATCTTCGGTTGTCGGTCTTGAAAACTGGTTCAACAAATCTTCTCATCTTCGATCTTGAGGATCGCTGAAGTGCATCCGACGAGTTTACACGTCGGGTATCCGAGGAGCCCCTTTAAGTTTTCGGCCTTTATCAATGCCTCGTTATTTTTATGCCACACCTCGGGTTTGAAGTTGTTCCCAGGTGGCAGTGTCCTCTTGCGCCCAAGCCCCAATGCCGGACTGTATTCGACGTATCTTTTGCAGCCGGGTACCAATGCCGGGCTGTATCCAAGCTCCAATGTCGGACTATATCCAATCTCCAACGCCGGACTGTATCCGAGGTGTCATAGATCACCTTGGTTCTAAAAAGTTGAAGGAGTTTAGCCGAGCTCAATGCCGGAAATGCCCTCTATGGAGCCAGCCACTGGCGCCCGAGCTTTTTGCCGGACTGCTTCCGAGGTGGTGCACCACCCGACAGCGGGCTGATTTTTTGTGAATATTTTTGATTGGTGCAATTTATTCTCTGCCGAGATATATAGCCAGTATATGTATATCCAGTAGCCCTCAAGGTGTGTGTCGGTCTAAAATCCGAGATGCACCTGAAGGAAAACATAAAACTGCTGATCCTAGTAGCCCCTGAGACTCAGGTCGATTTGTGAAATCGGCCTGAGGATCAACTCCTAGCTCGGCAGCATACGTAGGAATAGAAAACGCAGTGTAATATATAATAAAGATCAGCGGACGGGCCCCTGAGAGAGGGTCGTGAGAAGTCGCCGTGATATATTAGCTTGATGCCAGATAGGTCCAGATGGTACTTATTGTTGTCCGAAGACGCGCTTTCCCATAGTTCGATCAAGCGAACACCGAGCCCTTTGGATTTTCTGCATTGAATAGGCAATGCAAGAGCCCCGAGACACTGGTCGGTGGCAACACCGCATCGGGGATCGATGTACCCTTTAATATTTATAAATAATGAGCACGAGGCCCAGTAGCCCCCGAGCCTTAATGTGGGCAAGGGTGGCCGAATTAAGGATCGATATCCAGAGTAAAATCACAGATTATGTGTAATTATTCTATGTATCCAAGTACTTTACATCATTATTTTGACTCCATTGCGACCGTTTATCAGTTGAAAGTGGCCCATCGTCGGCTTCTACCCCTTGGTAGATACTACACAGGGTATTTCTGCACTAACAAAACAACCCTTATCCACGTCTCGGTGCCCGGAGGCGGTTGTGTCAGCAAAAACGAGGCAATCAGATATGCGGGCTTTATAACTTTCACTTAGTCATAGGAGCTTAAAGTTGGAAGGCCAGTTACTAGCCTCTGGTTAGTGTTCAGCGACAGTCGAGGTCAAGCCGTAAACACTTCGGCCAATATTATGAATGGCCCATCATTTAACACACTCATCGGATCGCTGACCAGTTTACGCTTATTGTGACAGTCAGTTTTCGGCTTTCTCCACTGAGGCGCTTAACCATGCTAGCTGGAAGCACAATCACAGTGGTTCTCCCGTTGCGCACCTAGCCGAATAAAGCGGAACGTAGGAGGCAAGCACAAAAGCCGGGCAACCCAATGATGTCTACTACACAACCTTCTCCTTGTAGACGTTGTTGGGCCTGCAAGTGCACAGGTTTGTAGGACAGTAGCAAATTTCCCTCAAGTGGATGACCTAAGGTTTATCAATCCATGGGAGGCATAGGATGAAGATGGTCTCTCTCAGGCAACCCTGCAACCAAATAACAAAGAGCCTCCTGTGTCCCCAACACACCCAATATATACAATGGTAAATTGTATAGGTGCACTAGTTCGGCGAAGAGATGGTGATACAAGTGCAATATGGATGGTAGATATAGGTATTTGTAATCTGAAATAATAAAAACAGCAAGGTAACTAATGGTAAAAGTGAGCGTAAACGGTATTGCAATGCTAGGAAACAAGGCCTAGGGTTCATACTTTCACTAGTGCAAGTTCTCTCAACAATAATAACATAGATAGATCATATAACAAGCCCTCAACATGCAACAAAGAGTCACTCCAAAGCCACTAATAGCGGAGAACAAACGTAGAGATTATGGTAGGGTACGAAACCACCTCAAAGTTATTCTTTCCAATCAATATGTTGGGCTATTCCTATAAGTGTCACAAACAGCCCTAGAGTTCGTACTAGAATAACACCTTCAGATACAAATCAATCAAAACCCTAATGTCACCTAGATACTCCATTATCACCTCAAGTATCCGTGGGCATGATTATACGATATGCATCACACAATCTCAATTCATCTATTCAAACCAACACATAGAACCTCAAAGAGTGCCCCAAAGTTTCTACCGGAGAATCACGACGAAAACGTGTGCCAACCCCTATGCATAGGTTCATGGGCGGAACCCGCAAGTTGGTCACCAAAACATACATCAAGTGGCACGTGATATCCCATTGTCACCACAGATAAACACGGCAAGACATACATCAAGTGTTCTCATAAAAGACTCAATCCGATAAGATAACTTCAAAGGGGAAACTCAATTCATCACAAGAGAGTAGAGGGGGAGAAACATCATAAGATCCAACTACAATAGCAAAGCTCGGGATACATAAAGATCGTGCCATAGAGGGAACACGAGAGAGAGATCAAACACATAGCTACTGGTACATACCCTCATCCCCGAGGGTGAACTACTCCCTCCTCATCATGGAGAGCGCCGGGATGATGAAGATGGCCATAGGTGAGGGTTCCCCCCTCCGGCAGGGTGCCGGAACGGGATCCCGAGAGGTTTTTGGTGGCTACAGAGGCTTGCGGCGACGGAACTCCCGATCTATCTTCTGTTCTGGAAGTTTTACGATACGTAGGTATATATGGGTGCAGGGGGTACGTCGGTGGACCGAAGGGGGGGGGGGCATGAGGCAGGGAGGCGCGCCCCAGGGGGGTGGGCGCACCCCCACCCTCGTGAGCACCTCCCTTCTTTCCTGACGTGCACTCCAAGTCCATCGGGTGGCTTTCCTTCCAAAAATGACTTCTCCAGTTGATTTTGTTCCATGTTGACTCCGTCTGATATTCCTTTTCTTCGAAATACTGAAATAGGCATAAAACAGCAAATCTGGGCTGGGCCTCCGGTTAATACGTTAGTCCCAAAAGTAATATAAAAGTGGATAATAAAGCCCAATATTGCCTAAAACAGTAGATAATATATCATGGAGCAATCAAAAATTATAGATACGTTGGAGACGTATCAAGCATCCCCAAGCTTAATTCCTGCTCGTCCTCGAGTAGGTAAATGATAAAAAGATAATTTTTGATGTGGAATGCTAGTTGGCATAATTTCATTGTAATTCTTCTTACTTGTGATATGAATATTCAGATCCGAAAGATTCAAGATAGAAGTTCATATTGACATAAAAATAATAATACTTCAAGCATACTAACAAAGCAATTATGTCTTCTCAAAATAACATGGCTGAAGCAAGCTATCCCTACAAAATCATATAGTCTGGCTATGCTCTATCATCACCACACAAAGTATTTAAATCATGCACAACCTCGATGACAAGCCAAGCAATTGTTTCATACTTTTGATGTTCTCAAACTTTTTCAATCTTCACGCAATACATGAGCGTGAGCCATGGACATAGCACTTATAGGTGGAATAGAATAGTGGTTGTGGAGAAGACAAAAGGAGAAGATAGTGGAGATGCCCATCAATAGATATCAATGTGAGTGAGTAGGGATTGCCATGCAACAGATGCACTAGAGCTATAAGTATATGAAAGCTCAACAAAAGAAACTAAGTGGTTGTGCATCCAACTCGCTTGCTCACGAAGCCTAGGGCATTTGAGGAAGCCCATCATTGGAATATACAAGCCAAGTTCTATAATGAAAAATTCCCACTAGTATATGAAAGTGACAAAATGAGAGACTCTCTATCATGAAGATCATGGTGCTACTTTGAAGCACAAGTGTGGTAAAAGGATAGTAACATTGTCCCTTCTCTCCTTTTCTCTCATTTTTTTATTTGGGCCTTTTCTCTTTTTATGGCCTCTTTTTTTTCGTCCGGAGTCTCATCCCGACTTGTGGGGGAATCATAGTCTCCATCATCCTTTCCTCACTTGGGACAATGCTCTAATAATGATGATCATCACACTTTTATTTACTTACAACTCAACAATTACAACTTGATACTTAGAACAAAATATGACTCTATATGAATGCCTCCGGCGGTGTACCGGGATGTGCAATGACTCATGAGCGACATGTATGAAAGAATTATGAACGATGGCTTTGCCACAAATACGATGTCAACTACATGATCATGCAAAGCAATATGATAATGATGGAGTGTGTCATAATAAACGGAACGGTGGAAAGTTGCATGGAAATATATTTAGGAATGGCTATGGAAATGCCATGATAGGTAGGTATGGTGGCTGTTTTGAGGAAGGATATGGTGGGTGTATGATACCGGCGAAAGGTGCGCGGTATTAGAGAGGCTAGCAATGGTGGAAGGAAGAAGAGTGCGTATAATCCATGGACTCAACATTAGTCATGAAGAACTCATATACTTATTGCAAAAATCTACAAGTTATCAAAGCAAAGTATTACGCGCATGCTCCTAGGGGGATAGATTGGTAGGAAAAGACCATCGCTCGTCCCCGACCGCCACTCATAAGGAAGACAATCAATAAATAAATCATGCTCCGACTTCATCACATAACGGTTCACCATACGTGCATGCTACGGGAATCACAAACTTTAACACAAGTATCTCTCAAATTCACAACTACTCAACTAGCATGACTCTAATATCACCATCTCCATATCTCAAAACAATCATCAAGCATCAAACTTCTCTTAGTATTCAACACACTCATAAGAAAGTTTTTACTATTTTGGATACCTAGCATATTAAGATTATTTAAGCAAATTACCATGCTATTTAAGACTCTCAAAATAATATAAGTGAAGCATGAGAGTTCATCTATTTCTTCAAAATACAACTACCACCATGCTCTAAAAGATATAAGTGAAGCACTAGAGCAAACAACAAACTACTCCAAAAGATATAAGTGAAGATCAATGAGTAGTCGAATGATTATGTAACTATGTGAAGACTCTCCCATTTAATAGTTTCAGATCTTGGTATTGTATTCAAACAGCAAGCAAAGCTAAATAAAACTACATTGCAAGGATAGCACAACTCATGTGAAGAAGCAAAAACTTAGGCTCAACCGATACTAACCGATAGTTGTTGAAGAAGAAAGGTGGGATGCCTACCGGGGCATCCCCAAGCTTAGATGCTTGATACTTCTTGAAATATTATCTTGGGGTGCCTTGGGCATACCCAAGCTTGAACTTTTGTGTCTCCTTAATTCCTTTCATATCATGGTTTCTCTTTTTATCAAAAGCTTCATTCACAACAAACTCAACAAGAACTCGTGAGATAGGTTAGTATAAACCAATGCAAAACCTTATCATTTTATACTGTAAAAAATCACTAACATTATTATTCAACATTGCATACTAAATGCCTCTGCATATTTAATACTCCTATCCTTAAATAGAATCATTAAACAAGCAAACATATGCAAACAATGCAAACGTAATAGCAATCTGCCAAAACAGTATAGTCTGTAAAAAAAATGCAAGATTCATCATACTTACCTAACTCCAAAAATTATGAACTAAAATTCCCACTGTAATAAATTTATCGGAGCTCAATATTCAAAAATATTCAACATTAAACCATTCTCTTACTTTTCTAGGGAATTTTTGCAACAGCGGTAAACTTTCTGTTTTCAAACAGCAACATGTATACTAGCAAAATAAGCATGGCAAAGGCTATCCTTGACTTTTTTATTGAAACTAAAGATGCAAAAAATTATTATAACTTAACTGCAAGCAAAGATAAATAAAATAAAATGACGCTCCAAGCAAAACACATATCATGTGGTGAATAAAAATATAGCTCCAAGTAAAGTTACCGATGAATGAAGAAGAAAGAGGGGATGCCTTCCGGGGCATCCCCAAGCTTTGGCTCTTGGTTATCCTTGAATATTACCTTGGGGTGCCTTGGGCATCCCCAAGCTTAGGCTCTTTCCACTCCTTCTTCCGTAGTCCATCGAATCTTTACCCAAAACTTGAAAACTTCACAACACAAAACTTAACAGAAAACTCGTGAGCTCCGTTAGCGAAAGAAAACAAAACACCACTTCAAGGTACTGCAATGAACTCATTCTTTATTTATATTGGTGTTAAACCTACTGTATTCCAACTTCTCTATGGTTTATAAACTATTTTACTAGCCATAGATTCATCAAAATAAGCAAACAACACAATGAAAACAGAATCTGTCAAAAACAGAACAGTCTGTAGTAATCTGTAACTAACGCAAACTTCTGGAACTCCAAAATTCTAAAATAAATTGGTGGACCTGAGGAAATTGTCTAGTAATAATCTTCAAAAAGAATCAACTAAATAGCACTCTCCAGTAAAAAGTTGAAGCTAATCTCGTGAGCGCTAAAGTTTCTGTTTTTTACAGCATGATCATAAAGACTTCACCCAAGTCTTCCCAAAGGTTCTACTTGGCACAAACACTAATTAAAACATAAAACCACATCTAAACAGAAGCTAGATGGATTATTTATTCCTAAACAGAACCAAAAAGCAATAAACTAAAATAAAATTGGGTTGCCTCCCAACAAGCGCTAACGTTTAACGCCCCTAGCTAGGCATGATGATTTCAATGATGCTCACATAAGAGATAAGAATTGAAACATAAAGAGAGCATCATGAAGAATATGACTATCACATTTAAGTCTAACCCACTTCCTATGCATAGGGATTTTGTGAGCAAACAACTTATGGGAACAATAATCAACTTGCATAGGAAGGTAAAACAAGCATAACTTCAAAACTTTAAGCACATAGAGAGGAAACTTGATATTATTGCAATTCCTACAAGCATATATTCCTCCCTCATAATAATTTTCAGTAGCATCATGAATGAATTCAAAAATATAACCAGCACCTAAAGCATTCTTTTCATGATCTACTAGCATAGAAAATTTATTACTCTCCACATAAGCAAAATTCTTCTCATTCGGAATAGTGGGAGTAAACTCAACAAAATAAATATCGTGTGATTGAAAATTAAGATCAAGATGACAAGTTTCATGGTTATCATTATTCTTTAAAGCATACGTGTCATCACAATAATCATCATAGATAGGAGGCATGCTTTCATCATAGTGAATTTGCTCATCAAAACTTGGGGGACAAAAAATATCATCTTCATCAAACATAGCTTCCCCAAGCTTGTGGCTTTGCATATCATTAGCATCATGGATATTCAAGGAATTCATACTAACAACATTGCAATCATGCTCATCATTCAAATATTTAGTGCCAAACATTCTATGTAATTCTTCTTCTAGCACTTTGGCACAATTTTCCTTTCCATCATTCTCACGAAAGATATTAAAAAGGTGAAGCGTATGAGACAAACTCAATTCCATTTTTTTTGTAGTTTTCATTTTATAAACTAACTAGTGCTAAAACAAGAAACAAAAAGATTCGATTGCAAGATCTAAAGATATACCTTCACTTACCTAGCCTCCCCGGCAACGGCGCCAGAAAAGAGCTTGATGTATACTACGCAACCTTCTCCTTGTAGACGTTGTTGGGCCTGCAAGTGCACAGGTTTGTAGGACAGTAGCAAATTTCCCTCAAGTGGATGACCTAAGGTTTATCAATCCGTGGGAGGCGTAGGATGAAGATGGTCTATCTCAAGCAACCCTGCAACCAAATAACAAAGAGTCTCTTGTGTCCCCAACACACCCAATGCAATGGTAAATTGTATAGGTGCACTAGTTCGGCGAAGAGATGGTGATACAAGTGCAATATGGATGGTAGATACAGGTTTTTGTAATCTGAAAATATAAAAACAGCAAGGTAATTAATGGTAAAAGTGAGCGTAAACGGTATTGCAATGCTAGGAAACAAGGCCTAGGGTTCATACTTTCACTAGTGCAAGTTCTCTCAACAATAATAACATAGATAGATCATATAACAAGCCCTCAACATGCAACAAAGAGTCACTCCAAAGCCACTAATAGCGGAGAACAAACGTAGAGATTATGGTAGGGTACGAAACCACCTTTATTCTTTCCAATCAATATGTTGGGCTATTCCTATAAGTGTCACAAACAGCCCTAGAGTTCGTACTAGAATAACACCTTAAGATACAAATCAATCAAAACCCTAATGTCACCTAGATACTCCATTATCACCTCAAGTATCCGTGGGCATGATTATACGATATGCATCACACAATCTCAATTCATCTATTCAAACCAACACATAGAACCTCAAAGAGTGCCCCAAGGTTTCTACCGGAGAATCACGACGAAAACGTGTGCCAACCCCTATGCATAGGTTCATGGGCGGAACCCGCAAGTTGGTCACCAAAACATACATCAAGTGGCACGTGATATCCCATTGTCACCACAGATAAACACGGCAAGACATACATCAAGTGTTCTCATAAAAGACTCAATCCAATAAGATAACTTCAAAGGGGAAACTCAATTCATCACAAGAGAGTAGAGGGGGAGAAACATCATAAGATCCAACTACAATAGCAAAGCTCAGGATACATCAAGATCGCGCCATAGAGGGAACACGAGAGAGAGAGAGAGAGAGAGAGAGAGAGAGAGAGATCAAACACATAGCTACTGGTACATACCCTTAGCCCCGAGGGTGAACTACTCCCTCCTCATCATGGAGAGCGCCGGGATGATGAAGATGGCCACAAGTGAGGGTTCCCCCCTCCGGCGGGGTGCCGGAACGGGATCCCGAGAGGTTTTTGGTGGCTATAGAGGCTTGCGGCGGCGGAACTCCCGATCTATCTTCTGTTCTGGAAGTTTTACGATACGTAGGTATATATGGGTGCGTGCAGGGGGTACGTCGGTGGACCGAAGGGGGGGCCACGAGGCAGGGGGCGCGCCCCAGGGGGGTGGGCGCGCCCCCCACCCTCGTGAGCACCTCCCTTCTTTCCTGATGTGCACTCCAAGTCCATCGGGTGGCTTTCCTTCCAAAAATAACTTCTCTAGTTGATTTCGTTCCGTTTTGACTCCGTCTGATATTCCTTTTCTTCGAAATACTGAAATAGGCATAAAACAGCAAATCTGGGCTGGGCCTCCGGTTAATAGGTTAGTCCCAAAAGTAATATAAAAGTGGATAATAAAGCCCAATATTTCCTAAAACAGTAGATAATATAGCATGGAGCAATCAAAAATTATAGATACGTTGGAGACGTATCACCCAACTATTGACCAAAGACGCAATTCGTAACCGATGCATATACAGCAATGTCCAAGAATGTTTTTGCCGAATCCCTAAAGGTGTCCGGCGCCGCACTATGAGACTAATGCTGGAAACACACAAATAGTTTAAAAGTTCCATAGGCTTGGAAACCCGAAAACTTCAGTAAAAACTGAACGCCCGAACTAGATCAAGTGTTCGGTGCCAAATCAAAAATTGGTATTAGAAAAAAAGGTGCTTCTATCGTGCTTTATCATGACATATCTTATCTCAAGACCTCAAGCGGGTCAGCCTACGGCTTCAACCTCCTATCCCGAAGGCGGAGTACTTCTCGCTGGGCCAGCTTAGCAAACTAAACTCTAGCGGCTTTGAGAGAGAAATCAGGCTCCCCGGCTAGTGACCACACACTCGTCTCGAAAAAAGGAGTGATAAATAATAATAATAAAAAACTTTGCAACGACTAAGAAGAAGAACACTTATTATAAAATGGCTCATATAAATTTAAGAGCCCCAAGTGACTTGGGTAAAAGAATTTTATGTATAATGATTGTATGTACCAAAGTACTTATATCATATCTGTGTTCACCCGAACTTTATACGCGTCTTAACCGATCACGGCTTCTCCCTCTTCGATCAAGGGCGAAAAGTGTTATGTACTCCACCTGCCGAGAATATCGACGGTGTTTCCGATAAACAGCAATCAGGCCATAAGGCTGTAATGCATAAAGCACGCCAGGAACTTATGCTATATTACCGATTTAAGTGTAAGAAGCATCTTCGAAGAAAATAGTACCACCACCGATACCTTTCTTCGGTGCTCATTGTTACTATGAGACTTGTGCAATAGATTTTTTGTACTCATGAGTTCCGTTGTGTGCCGACCATCATTGAAAACAATAAGAGCGCTAGCTTTCGGCTTCACCCAGTCTGAGGTCCGGCTCGGATGACCCGATCGTGACAATCACAGAGGTGCTCCCTTTACTCCCTAGCCGAACAATCGGGAACGTAGGGGTAAACACAAGAGCGAGGCAACCCATCTTGCAAATTGCTTAAGTCAATATGGTGCATATTGTGGCGTAATACACGAACAAGGAACGAAGCCGTACAAGTATAATCATATGCAAGAGGAAAAGCTTCATAAAGGAAGCCCCCAAGCAAACGGGATATTTGAATTTGTGTGTCACAAACAAAGTTTCGACAAGGAAGTTTTTCACAAGCCACTTTTTGCCAAAAAGGTATAATGCTTGGTCAAATCGAACAAAATTTAAAACTGGAAGTTTTTGAGCGTGAAAGCGACTTAGCTGGTTAATGTGTTCGGCATTGATGACGCGGTCCGAGCTTGGTGCGGGACAAGGTCTTAGCCCCCAAGCCCGATGTGGCCGAGCGAAGAACTTGGCACTCTGAAGAGGTGACTGTGACGCACGGATAATAAGTAATCCCTCCTTAATGACGCCATGTCACCATGGTTACTGTTGATATTCTCGCGTTAGTTCGAAAACCGGTTTTAATTCAAATTCAAACTAAAGGAAGATAACTAAAGTTTTCAAATATTAAAACTAAATTGTTCAGATAGTGTCAAATAATGCATAAGTAAATATGGTGAAGAAACCACATTGTTATAAAATGCTTAAATGCTTTAAAATAAATAAAACATTAGTAAAACAATTATTAAAAGCCTTTTGTAATTTATAAAATGTTAAACCATTTTCTATTGGATAACCAAATTGTATTATTATAGTAATGCTAACTTAGAGACTATTTTTATAGTTTGTAAAACTAAACATAAAAGGAACTAGAAGAAAACAGAAAGATAAAATAAATAAAAAGAAAAAGGCAAAACAGAAAATGAATAAAAAGAAAGGACCCCCCACTGGCCCAACCGGCCCAGCTAGTCAGTCGGCCGGCCAGCCCACTACCCCTCCCAGGCCTATATCCCCACTACTCCCCCGAAACCCTAACCCACCACCACCACGCACCCCCACTTCCCCCGTGACCTAGATCGACCCACACCCCACTCGCTCCACTCCCTCCCCCGATTCCCCAGGATCGGGATCGATCCCCCCACTCTCCCCTCACGCCTCGCTCCTCTCGCTTCCCCCCCCCCCCGAACTGGATCGGGACGCAACGGCTCCCCTCGTTGCTTGCCCGACCCCATCGCCCCTGGCGCTCGTCGCCACCACCGCTCCGCCATCGCCAAGCCGCCTCCTTGCCGGAGAGGGGACGGATCCCGGGGACCCTGTCGCGGATCCGGCCTCCCTCGCCGCCCGTCCACGACCACGCTGACGCCGGAGCCCCTCACCGTCTTCCTCGAATCGCCATCGCCCCGTCGTCCTCGCCGGATCTCCTCCTCGCCGGAACGTCGTCTCTGACCTCCTCCCCGAGCCCCGCTGCCCTAGTCCCTACGGCCCCGCGGTGAGGCCCCCGACCTCTCTTCCTCTTCCCTACCCTTCCCCCTTCGGTCACCGCGGACACTGCCGCCGTTCGTGCGCCCGTCGCCCTGCTCCCCGCGTCGCGTCCCGCGGTCGCCACGCCCGACCGCGCCGTCGCAACACCGCTGCCTCGCCTCCATCGCGCCCGCTGTCGCCGTCCTTGCCCGGCCCGGCGCGACGACCCTTCCTTCCCCGCCACGGGTTCCTCCTCCCGCCTCCCTAGGCTGCTCGCGCCCAGCGCCCGACTCCGCTTGACCTCGGGCGGCGACCCCACGGCCACCCTTGCCGACCACCGCACCACCGCCACTGGCGGCGCCCACTACAGCCCCGGTTGGCCTCGCTGCGCCTATGGTCGGCCCTCTGCTGACTGGCGAAGGCCAGACGTCGGTGGCGCCAGCGCCCGTCGCCACCCCGCTTGGCCCCTAGGCCAATGACATGGGGGCCCCACGCCCCTGAGAATGATTTTTTTTAAAAAGAGGAAGTTAAAAATAGAAATAAATAATAATTACATTAATTAACTAATTAAGTTAATTAATCATGTTTAATTAATGTAACTAACTAGTTAGTTTAATTAAACCCTAATTAGATAAACAGTCAGTGACGAACGGGACCCACATGTCAGTTGACCAGTCAACTCCTCTGTTGACTGCTGATGTCATGCTGAATCAGCGTGCACTGTTCTGGATAATGTTGATTAAATTAATTAAATAAATCCTAAAAATGATTTAAATCTTTTAAAATTAATAAAAAAAACCGTAGCTCAGATGGAAAAAATTTATACATGAAAGTTGTTCAGAACGACGAGACGAATCCGGATACACAACCCGTTCGTCCGCCACACATCCCTAGCATAGCGAACCTGCAACATTTCACCTCCGGTTCATCTGTCAAAAAACGCGAAACACCGGGGATACTTTCCCGGATGTTTCCCCCCTTCACTGGTACAACCTCCCACCGCGTTAGGGCACACCTAGCACCGCGCTTTGTCATGTGATGCATCGTCATGCATTTGTTTGCATTGTATTTATTGTTTCTTCCCCCTCTTCTCTCGCTAGACATCGAGACCGACGCCGCTGCTACCCAGTACGACTACGGTTTGACGACCCCTCCTTCTCGGCTGAGCTTCCAGGCAAGCCCCCCCCCTTGATCACCAGATATCGCCTATTCCTTCTCTATACTGCTTGCATTAGAGTAGTGTAGCATGTTACTTCTTTCGGTTAATCCTATTCTGATGCATAGCCTGTCATTGTTGCTACAGTTGTTACCCTTACCTGCTATCCTCTCGCTTAGTATAGAATGCTAGTGTTCCATCGGTGGCCCTACACTCTTGTCCGCCCGCCATGCTATACTCTTCGGGCCGTGATCACTTGAGCTGATCTCGGGCATATACTATATACTTTATACTTGTTACATTACTTGTGATACTATTCGGAGATGGGGGTGAAGGGCAGGTGGCTCCATCCCGTAGAGGTGGGAATGGGTTCCCGACGCCCCGATCGTTACTTTGTGGCGGAGCGATCCGGGCAGGTTGAGACCACCTAGGAGAGAGGTGGGCTGGCCTGGTCGGCGTCATGGATACTTAACACGCTTAACGAGATCATGGTATTTGATCTGAGTTGGGTCGTTGACCTTATACGCACTAACTGCCACGTGGGACAAGATATGGGCAACCGGCGTCGTGGTATCAGTCGAAGCTCTTTTTGACGTCAGCATCTGAGCGGCTCGCGCCGGATTGGACTGGAACGCCTGCTAGGCTAGGTCTGCTTCCGGCCGCGTACGCAACGTGCAGGTGTGCAATGGGCGATGGGCCCAGACCCCTGCGCACATAGGATTTAGACCGGCGTGCTGACCGCTCTGTTGAGCCTAGGTGGGGCTGCGACGTGTTGATCTCCCGAGGCCGGACATGACCCTGGAAAGTGTGCCCGGCCAGAGGGATCGAGCGTGTCGGGTAATGTGGTGCACCCCTGCAGGGAAGTTTATCTATTCGAATAGTCGTGATCTTCGGTAACAGGACGACTTGGAGTTGTACCTTGACATTATGACAACTAGAACTGGATACTTAATAAAACACACCCTTCCAAGTGCCAGATATAACCCGGTGATCGCTCTCTAACAGGGCAACGAAGAGAGGATCGTAGGGTAGGATTATGCTATGCGATGCTACCTGGAGGACTTCAGTCTACTCTCTTCTACATGCTGCAAGACGGAGGCTGCCAGAAGCGTAGTCTTCGACAGGATTAGCTATCCCCCTCTTATTCTGGCATTCTGTAGTTCAGTCCACCGATATGGCCCTTTACACATATACCCATGCATATGTAGTGTAGCTCCTTGCTTGCGAGTACTTTGGATGAATACTCACGATTGCTTTTCTCCCCCTTTTCCCCTTTCCCTTCTACCTGGTTGCCGCAACCAGACGATGGAGCCCAGGAGCCAGACGCCACCTTCGACGATGACTCCTACTACACTGGAGGTGCCTACTACTACGCAGCGTGCCAGCGACGACGACCGTGAGTAGTTTAGGAGGATCCTGCATGGGAGGCATGCGCCTCTTTCGATCTGTATCTCAGTTTGTGCTAGCCATCTTATGGCAAACTTGTTTAACTTATGTCTGTACTCAGATATTGTTGCTTCCGCTGACTCGTCTATGATCGAGCACCTGTATTTGAGCCCTCGAGGCCCCTGGCTTGTATTATGATGCTTGTATGACTTATTTTACTTTTAGAGTTGTGTTGTGATATCTTCCCGTGAGTCCCTAATCTTGATCGTACACATTTGCGTGCATGATTAGTGTACGATTGAATCGGGGGCGTCACAAGTTGGTATCAGAGCCGACTGCCTGTAGGAATCCCCCTTCCGCACTCCTTGGCCGAAGTCAAGTCTAGACATTGCAAAACTTTTACTAACATGGCTGTGCGGCCCATGGGCCCACGTCGTCGTGGGATGGTATTAGGATCTTTTACTCCTCGATCTTTACTCCGGGATTCTGAACTCTCTTCTATTCGGGTTAAACGATTTTTACTAAAATCTAACTTTAGGTTCTCGAAAATACTTTGACCCGGAGAGCCCCTTATCACAGATGATCGCCTGGTGCACCAGAAGATTATGAAGATACTCTATGATGTTCTCTCAAGGCTTGTACCATCGCTTTTGCAATTCTCTTTCATCGATAAATCCTTGTGGATAACTACTGGCACTTGTCGTTCATATCTTTATTCCCAGTTGCCCTTGATATTAGTTGATACCCTGAAAAATTCTCCGATAGTCTTAGAATCCTTTGTTCCTACCGCCTTGTATTTCTTTACCACCTGAATACCCCTAAGAATAATTTCTCGCACTTTTCGAGTATCCGCTCATCCCCAGTTGTTCAGGTGTTTCACAAAAGTCTTTGAAATACTATTCAATCCTCCGAAAATCCTTAGCAGCTTTATTTCTCTGCAAATACTTGTCTACTTGCATTATGGATGCTTCCCATATATCTGGCAATATTCACTAGTATCTTTGACACCGTCATTTTGATCCTATTGATTCAACATGTGTACGAATGCACACAATCATCTATCAACCCTTTTAAATTATCTTTACGGCTCAGACATCATTTTTGAACATGAGCTGGTTCTCGACTAAACTATTTGTCGTCAATTGTGCCTCTGGTCTATCCAACTTATCCATCCTTGATCAGAGCGACTGCTTCTGATCCTTTGTTTTGGAAATCGTAATTTCTTTGTTATCTAAGCATCGAATTATTCAGATGTTCTATAATATGATGCCCGTGCATTCTTCTTCCTCTGGTTGAGTACCGATGCTCACATCAGAACCCTTGTGGACCGTCGGTTCCTTTGTTGGATTTTATCCGACATTGTCCTTCATATTGAATAACCTTGAGAACCTTTCCATGGGTATATAATGCCTTTGGTAAATTGTATCATCTGCTTTTGAACAATGCTCTACTTTCGAGCTTGTGTTATTTACTCCTGAAGTTTGTGGTATATGTTCCTAAGAGACCCTGATGGGTTGAACCTATGCCTTACTAATATGTGTGAACTCGAAAGTTTTCACGAGTCATACTCTTCTGGTATTTTGCTAGGTAAAATTTCAACACTACAACTTCTTCAAAAGTGAGAGGTGAATAGAAGGTTATACATTGAAGAAGTGGGAGTCGACCTTGAACTTTGTGTTCATGCCCATGGACACGATGTAGATCCTACCATAGAAGCTTCTTATAATAATAACTATTTCGTTGATATAATATCATCTGGTATCAGTGAATTGATCCTATGCAATCGTGGTTCCGACCATATTTTCTATTTGATTCCATTTCTCGGACAAGTTAAAGCACTTGTGTTTTGCAAGTCAATACACCAGTGCAACCTCTACCTTGATCTACCGTCGAGTATTACCCTCTGGTATCTTGAGAATATTTAAGAACTGTGTTGCATCTTATGAGTCTTCATCAACTATTATTTCTCACTGATTCCAATTTTTCATGGGTTCTGAGTTGTTAGTCGCTCAAGAACACCGGTAAATGAACCGATTCCGCACTCTGGTTCGATAACTCTTAGTAATATTCGTTGCTTATGAGTTTAATAATCCTTCAAGTCATTCCTAGCCTGATCGGCTATATCATTATCGTACAAAATTTAAACTGTGCTATCTGTTCCGTCTTCCCGGAGCACAATTTTCGGCGATGAGCTAAGCTTACGTCGACTTTCCTCGTCATATCATTTTGCCTTGAACAACAATCTTTATTCCGAGATTGTGATGTAACCGTGGTTCCAATAACCTTTTGCCTCATCATTCCTTTGACTTGGTGTCATCACCGATCGATTGCACCTTCTTGAAAACTCTCGACAATTGTGTCGTGATCATCATCAACATTCCGAGCTCTTCCAGGATATTAATCGAATTCATGATGAGAAATACCATCCTTGCCCCTCGATGATTTGTGTTATCATCGGCAACATTCTTGCCTTCCCCAAACACAAACTTGTTCATGTTTTGTGTTGTACCTTGATTTCCTTGCTATCTAGCTTAGGTTATGATCTACCTTGTAGTATTACTGTCTTCTATATCAAGAATGTTGTGAGAGTTTCACCACCCTTAAGAATTCTTGATACAAGTGATACTTATTAACATCACCATTCTTTTCTTGGTCCCCGTGTTGTTTCTAACCAGAATACCGACAAATGGTCTGTGATGTGTAGATTCAAAACTTCTAGCAACCCTATTGCTTTGAAGTTAACGATCAACAGTTCGTTCTTAGACTGATGGTTATTGGATCGTCACTCTAACATTGATCTTGTTGCCTAAGGTCATATTTCGGTCACACCTTTCAACTAATGGTTGATGGTGTATGTTTTACTCGAGCATACAACATTATATCATTTGAATTGACCAGTGTCATCCTTTTGTTCACCTTATTGTGGAAATCCATCCGTTTGGAATTCTCGATGAATTGTCGCTGAGTTCATCAGCCACCCCCTCATCATTTCCTTGGTTTAATGATGAGCTCATGATTCGTAACTTGCTTCCATAGTTCATTTCCTAAGAATCTTACAATGTCATCTTGTCAATTGTGATGCACCTTTTCTTCTCAGGCATCCTAAGTCTGAGGTATCCTGACACCAATCAGATCTGAATCTTAGTCAGATATGATGGTAGGGACATAATTCCAAGAGTCACAACATTGGTCTTTATATGACCCGGTAAGGTGATGTCATGCCTAGCACACCTGGCCGGAGGACCTATTGTTATAGTTTCCATCTTAGCAAGGTAATCCATTCTTCCATGAGGAAATTGTAAGACTTATCCTATAAGTTGTTTCCGTTGAATCCTTTGTGTTTCCAAAGTCTGACCTTTGCTTGAAGACCATGTCAATGTTATCTCGAAGCATGTATATGGTACTCCGTTCATCAACAAGAACATTTGAAGCACAATGCTAAATTCTCTATCAATTATCCAAACACCGCTGTATGGGTAACGTCATGAAATTCCTCTCCCTTTACCTCAACGGTTCTCTACTTTCTATCCTGTCATGGATATCATGCCCTGCTTGTCCTTGGGAAGGATATACCCTTGAAATATGTGTGTATACACATTTTCCTCCCCATTGTTCTGATTAAACCTAGTAATCACCTTTCCTTTCCATTGGTTTGCTTAACTCTTCTTGTAATCTATATTATATAAGCAGTAGTATTCTTCTGCTTATGTAAAACACCTCGGTGTACAACTCTGTTAGTGAGACCATGTATCTACTGTTGATGACTTTCCGGTAACCGCTGATGGACGAGAACTTTGCCTATTGGTCCGCCTCGTTCAACGAGCAGGAAAATGGTTCTCTTTGCCCCTCGCCCTTGGTACCGATGTTGTTGCCGACATAACTGACAGGCTATCCTCTAACATGTCTTGCTTACATGATCGTGCGAGACATTATCGCCCTTTCTACTTTTAACCCACATGGTGGGCCCATAACCCACAGTTCCACAGGATCGAAACCTGACTCTCCTGTACACCCTGGGTTTCCAAAGTTATTCCTCGCGCTTGACTTCTTATGTAACTCACGGGCCACCGCCAAGTGATCTATTCGCATCGACGCAATACTTATTCTCGTTGCTCAACCCTTTCACCTTCTAATAGGCATCGAACGCTGCCTATCGGTTGAAACTTCTCATGGTACCTTCTTACTTTGCTCTCGACATCTTCTTAAGTTTCAATTTGAGAGATACTTATGCTTCTTCCCCTGGGTTAAACGTCTAATGCTCGATCTTGTTAGAATCCGTCCTTATAGGGTTTTCCCTTCTCAACCTTTCGTAAGTACGGTGAAGATCCTGAAGGAAGGACGACAAACTTCATCATGATGACTTGAAGTAGAGGACTGAAGACATCAATGTAATGGATCGACCTCTTCGAGAAGAGCAACTATGACCGAGAGGAATCGTTAGAATTTCGTAACCAGATCCCTTCCCCCTTATAACCGCTCCTAAATCTCGGGAGAGATTTCTTGTAGTGGAGGAGAATTGTGACGCCCGGATAATAAGGCTACAGTAATCCCTCCTTAATGACGCCACGTCACCACGGTTACTGTTGATATTCTCGCGTTAGTTCGAAAACCGGTTTTAATTCAAATTCAAACTAAAGGCAGATAACTAAAGTTTTCAAATATTAAAACTAAATTGTTCGGATAGTGTCAAATAATGCATAAGTAAATATGGTGAAGAAACCACATTGTTATAAAATGCTTAAATGCTTTAAAATAAATAAAACATTAGTAAAAAAATTATTAAAAGCCTTCTGTAATTTATAAAATGTTAAACTATTTTCTATTGGATAACCAAATTGTATTATTATAGTAATGCTAACTTAGAGACTATTTTTATAGTTTGTAAAACTAAACATAAAAGGAACTAGAAGAAAACAGAAAGATAAAATAAATAAAAAGAAAAAGGCAAAACAAAAATGAATAAAAAGAAAGGACCCCCCCCCCCACTGGCCCAACCGGCCCAGCTAGTCAGTCGGCCGGCTAGCCCACTACCCCTCCAAGGCCTATATCCCCACTACTCCCCCGAAACCCTAACCCACTCCCAACACGCACCCCCACTTCCCCCGTGACCTAGATCGACCCACACCCCACTCGCTCCACTCCCTCCCCCGATTCCCCTGGATCGGGATCGATCCCACTCTCCCTCACGCCTCGCTCCTCTAGCTCCCCGAATCGATCGGGCCTGGCAACGGCCCCTCGTTGCTTGCCCGACCCCATCGCCCCTGGCGCCCGTCACCACCACCGCTCCGCCATCGCCAAGCCGCTTCCTTGCCGGAGAGGGGACGGATCCCGGGGACCCTGTCACGGATCCGGCCTCCCTCGCCGCCCGTCCACGACCCCGCTGACGCCGAGCCCCTCACCGTCTTCCCTGAATCGCCATCGCCCCGTCGTCCTCGCCGGATCTCCTCCTCGCTGGAACGTCGTCTCCGACCTCCTCCCCGAGCCCCGCTGCCCTAGTCCCTACGGCCCCGCGGTGAGGCCCCCGACCTCTATTCCTCTTCCCTACCCTTCCCTGCTCGGTCATCATGCCATCGCCGCTGCTCAGGCGCCTGCCGCCGCCTGCTCCCCACGCCAGCGTCCCCTGCTGTCGCCACGCTCGACTGTGCCGTCCAAGCTCACCGCGCCCCTCCTCCACCACGCCCGCTCGTCGCCGTCCTTGCCCGGCCCAGCAAGCACGACCTCTGCTTTCCCCGCCACGAGCCTGCCTCCTCCCGCGACTCCTAGGCTGCTCGCGCCTGCGCCGACTCATTGACCTCGCCGGTGGCGACTCAGATCCACCCCACACCCACCTCGCCGCCACCGCGCCACCGCCTCGCCGGGCGCCCCACTGCAGCCCTGTTGGCCTCATTGCGCTTATGGTCGGCCCTCTGTCGATCTGGCGAAGGCCAGACGGGTGGCGCCCAGCCATTCGTCAAGACGCACCCGCTTGGCCCCTAGGCCAATGACATGGGGCCCCACGCCCGAGAACGATTTTTTTAAAAGAGGAAGTTAAAAAGAGAAATAAATAAATAATTATTACATTAATTAAATAATTAAGTTAATTAATCATGTTTAATTAATGTAATTAACTAGTTAGTTTCATTAAACCCTAATTGGATAAACAGTCAGTGACGAACGGGACCCACATGTCAGTTGACCACCAACTCCTCTCGTTGATCGCTGATGTCATCTTGACGCTATGCCGACGCCGGCGCACTATTCTGGATAATGTTGATTAAATTAATTAAATAAATCCTAAAAATGATTTAAATCTTTTAAAATATAAAATAAACTGTAACTCACATGGAAAAACTTTGTACATGAAAGTTGCTCAGAACGACGAGACGAATCCGGATACGCAACCCGTTCATCCGCCACACATCCCTAGCATAGCGAACCTGCAACATTTCACCTCCAGTTCATCTGTCCGAAAACGCGAAACATCGGAGATACTTTCTCGGATGTTTCCCCCCTTCATTGGTACAACCTCCCACCGCGTTAGGGCACACCTAGCACCGCGCTTTGTCATGTCGTGCATCGTCATGCATTTGTTTCCATTGTATTTATTGTTTCTTTCCCCTCTTCTCTCGCTAGACACCGAGACCGACGCCGCTGCTACCTAGTACGACTACGGTGTTGACGACCCCTCCTTCTCGGCTGAGCTTCCAGGCAAGCCCCCCCCCCCTTGATCACCAGATATCGCCTATTCCTTCTCTATCTTGCTTGCATTAGAGTAGTGTAGCATGTTACCGCTTTCGTTAATCCTATTCGATGCATAGCTTTGTCATTGTTGCTACGCTTGTTACCCTTGCCTGCTATCCTACTGCTTAGTATAGAATGCTAGTGTTCCATCAGTGGCCCTACACTCTTGTCCGTCTGCCATACTATACTACTGGGCCGTGATCACTTCGGGAGATGATCTCGGGCATATACTATATACTTTATACTGTTACATCACTTGTGATACTGTTCGGAGATGGGCGCTGAAGGGGCAGGTGGCTCCATCCCGGTAGAGGTGGGCCTGGGTTCCCGACGGCCCCCGACTGTTACTTTGTGGCGGAGCGACAGGGCAGGTTGAGACCACCTAGGAGAGAGGTGGCCCTGGCCCTGGTCGGCATTCGCGGATACTTAACATGCTTAACGAGATCTTGGTATTTGATCTGAGTTGGGTCGTTGACCTTATACGCATTAACCGCCACGTGGGACAAGATATGGGCAACCGACGTCGTGGTATCGGCCAAAGCTCTTTTTTATGTCAGCGACTGAGCGGCGCACGCCGGATTGGACTGGAACGCCTGCTAGGCTAGGTCTGCTTCCGGCCGCGTACGCAACATGCAGGTGTGCAATGGGCGATGGGCCTGCACTTCTGCGATAGGATTTAGACCGGCTTGCTGACCGCTCTGTTGAACCTAGGTGGGGCTGCGACGTGTTGATCTCCCGAGGCCGGACATGACCCAGGAAAGTGTGCCCGGCCAGAGGGATCGAGCGTGTCGTGTAATGTGGTGCACCCCTGCAGGGAAGTTTATCTATTCGAATAGCCGTGATCTTCGGTAACAGGACGACTTGGAGTTGTACCTTGACCTTATGACAACCAGAACTGGATATTTAATAAAACACACCCTTCCAAATGCCAGATATAACCCGGTGATCTCTCTCTAACAGGGCAACGAGGAGAGGATCGCCGGGTAGGATTATGCTATGCGATGCTACCTGGAGGACTTCAGTCTACTCTCTTCTACATGCTGCAAGACGGAGGCTGCCAGAAGCGTAGTCTTCGACAGGATTAGCTATCCCCCTTTTACTCTGGCATTCTACAGTTCAGTCCACCGATATGGCCCTTTACACATATACCCATGCATATGTAGTTTAGCTCCTTGCTTGCGAGTACTTTGGATGAGTACTCACGGTTGCTTTTCTCCCCTTTCCCCTTTCCCTTCTACCTGGTTGCCGCAACTGCACGATGGAGCCCAGGGCAGACGCCACCTTCGACGGCGACTCCTACTACATGGAGGTGCCTACTACTACGCAGCAGGCACCGACGACGACCGGGAGTAGTTTAGGGATCCTGCAGAGGCCTGCGCCTCTTCGATCAGATCTCAGTTTGTGCTAGCCATCTTATGGCAAACTTGTTTAACTTATGTCTGTACTCAGATATTGTTGCTTCCGCCGACTCGTCTATGACCGAGCACCTGTATTCGAGCCCTCGAGGCCCCTGGCTTGTATTATGATGCTTGTATGACTTATTTTACTTTTAGAGTTGTGTTGTGATATCTTCCCGTGAGTCCCTGATCTTGATCGTACACATTTGCGTGCATGATTAGTGTACGATTGAATCGGGGGCGTCACAGTGACATAGCGCGACCAATGCAGGCCGCCGAAGTCCCCAGCGAGGGTTAATGAGGTGTTGACGAAGCCCCCCGTCTAGCCGAGGTGACATGGTATGTCAGTACGCCGAGGTGACAACACTGCCCGACCCGAATCATTTACCCGTGCACAAAAAATAGCGCAAACCGGAGATAATAATAATAATGATAAATTAAAAAATGTTGCATAATAAATAATTTATGCAAAGTGAGTAATAAAGGAATATGGCTGGCGCCAAGTCAATATCGATGCGCAGTATCGGCATGATACGGTAAAGGTGTGGCAAAGCCTCGAATTCATAGGTCGGTCCGAGTTCCGTATGCGGCGTTCGCCGGACTATGTACAGAAACTGACTGAACCACCACGCGACCGTCGTTAATGCGGCCATCATTTGATAGACCTCTGTACAGATGATGGACAAACCAGAGTAATAATTTCTTGGGAAAAATAAACCCAAACAAGCAAAAAATACTAGGATTAATAGCACCTGATTTGTTTGTTGTAGCAATCCAAAGAAAAGTGACTCCCAAAATTGGGACTCGATCCGCACACCCATTGCCTGATGGGCGATAAAGCAACGGCATGGCGATGCTGGCAAAGGTTGGCTTGCCGAGGCAAAGCCCTCGGTCCAGCTAACATGACATAGCTGGTCGGCTAGTGACGCTGAAGTCTCCGGAGTAGGTTGATGAAAAGATAGCGAAGCCCCCGGTCCAGCCGATATGTCGAAGCCTCGATGTCAGCCAATGAGTCGAAGTAGGTCGGCGTGATGGACATCGGCTTGAAGAAGCAACAATGCGGCCCTGCCAATGCCGGTCGTGACGTGGTCAATGCCGGTTTGATGAAGTTACCGTGCGGCGATGCCA
Organism: Aegilops longissima; assembly: GCA_021605205.1. Taxonomy (NCBI): domain Eukaryota; kingdom Viridiplantae; phylum Streptophyta; class Magnoliopsida; order Poales; family Poaceae; genus Aegilops; species Aegilops longissima. The sequence goes on from CM038676.1 coordinate 74,815,042, forward strand.
GTGTGCCCGCTCCGTGTAATCCGTGGGGCGGCGATGTTGGTGATGATTTATCCTTCGCGATGCCGAACTCTTGTTCGGCTTGCCGAGATGATGATCCGAAGAAGTTGAGCTCGGCTCAATAAAGTGACAACGTGTCTAGCGCAGGTCAGCAGCCGTAGAGCAACGTTGTCGGGCTAGTTTGACACCAGCGCAATGGGGAAGATCATATTGGAAAAGACTTCGAAATTAGCGGGATGTGTTTGGGAACAAAACACAATACCCCATACAAAACTTCCTTCAAAAAGGATGTCCAAAATCCCGTTCTTAAAAAAGATGAATTCGGGTCGGATTCGTTCTCGCGCAGAAAACAGATCCGAAAAGTGATGCACTAATCGGAAGGTTCCCGGAGTTTGGACGGTCGGATCGAGCTGAAATTTTTAGGGGTGGTAGATATAGGAATTCCGCAGCCGATCAACGGTTGGATCTTCCAAAGGACGTCCGATCTAGAAGCTGGACACCACGCCCTAAACTGGTCCAGATTCCCGTCCAGATTTGACAGGGCTCCGGTATATCATGAACTGCCCGGTATATCGTGAACTGCTAGAGATTCCTCCATCGAAACTCGACGAAATTTTCCAGGGTTGTTGTAGAATCAATTCCGCACAATTCCACCTAAGCAATCGTTAAAACCACACTTGAGGAGGCGGTGGATACAAGTTCACTATCCAGAAAACAGCACGGTCGCCCGAGGGCAATGTTGACGTTGAGCCCCCGGGCTCCCTGGATGATTCCTCCATGATCTTGATAGAGATCGGAGTTGATGTTAATGAAGGCTCTCCTCCGAACATGACGATCGGAGGTAGGGCGCAGTCCTCGGTCCAGCCAAGGTGACCAGTCGAGCCGGTGACAAAGAAGTCGGCGTCGCAGTTGATCTGCAGTCGAGCCATTGATCCTTTTGTCGATCACACAGCGGAACTCTAAATGAAAGCACCAATGTCGGTGTCAAAACCGTCGGATCTCGGGTAGGGGGTCCTGAACTGTGCGTCTAGGATCGATGGTAACAGGAGACGGGGGACACGATGTTTACCCAAGTTCGGGCCCTCTCTATGGAGGTAATACCCTACTTCCTGCTTGATTGATCTTGATGATATGAGTGTTACAAGAGTTGATCTACCACGAGATCGTAGAGGCTAAACCCTAGAAGATAGCCTATGATTATGATTGTTGTATATGATCTATCGACTAGCCTGACCTCGATTTATATAATGCACCAGAGGCCTAGGATAACAAGAGTCCTAGCCGAATACACCGGTGGGGAGGAGTCCTTGTCTTGATCACCAAGTCTTGTGGAATCTTCCTTGTATGCGGCAGTTGTCCGAACTGGCCCATGAGTATACGGCCATGAGGGTCCTCGGCCCAATCCAACTGATCAGGAGACGACATGATGAGTACCCCCTAGTCCAGGACACCATCAATACCCATTAGGGGAAGGAAAAGTTCCCATGTAATAAAATCCCCAAACATCAAATGGTTCAACATCAAGAGAATAATTCATAGGCATTTCTTGATGCGTACCGATATTACCTATCCTTTGACATTCATCACAAGACGAGACAAACTTACTGGCATCCTTGAAGAGAGTAGGCCAATAAAATCCAGACTGCAATACCTTGTGAGCAGTTCTATCTCCAGCACGATGCTCTCCATAAGGTGCGGAGTGACATTTCCGTAGGATTTGTCACTGTTCATGCTTAGATACACAACGTCTAATAATACCATCTACTCCTTTGTTATAAAGATGTGGGTCATCCCAAAAGTAATTTCTTAAATCATAGAAGAATTTTTTTCTTTTGTTGGTCTGTAAAGCTAGGTGGTAAATATATAGCAACAACGTAGTTAGCATAATCAGCATACCAAGGAGTACTATGAGAAACATTTATTGCAGCTAACTGCTCATCAGGAAAACAATCATCAATAGGTAGTGGGTCATCAAGCATATTTTCAAGCCTAGACAAATTATCAGCTACTGGGTTCTCAGCTCCTTTTCTATCAGTGACATGTAAATAAAATTCTTGCAACAAGAGAACCCATCGAATAAGTCTAGGTTTAGCATCCTTATTTTCCATAAGATATTTAATAGTAGCATGGTGTGTGTGAACAGTTACTTTTGAATCAACAATATAAGGTCTAAATTTAACACAAGCAAACACCACTGCTAAGAATTCTTTTTCAGTAGTAGCATAGTTTCTTTTAGCACTGTCTAGAGTTTTACTAGCATAATGAATAACATTCAATTTCTTATCAACTCTTTGTCCGAGAACAACTGTGACGCCCCCGATTCAATCGTACACTAATCATACACACAAACGTGTACGATCAAGATCAGGGACTCACGGGAAGATATCACAACACAACTCTAAAAATAAAAATAAGTCATACACGCATCATAATTCAAGCCAGGGGCCTCGAGGGCTCGAATACAAGTGCTCGATCATAGATGAGTCAGCGGAAACAACAATTCTGAGTACAGACATAAGTTAAACAAGTTTGCCTTAAGATCCCATTTGGCCGGACACACTTTCCTGGGTCATGCCCAGCCTCGGAAGATCAACACGTCGCAGCCCTACCTAGGCACAACAGAGGTCAACCACGCCGGTCTAAATCCTATGGCGCAGGGTCAGGCCCATTTCCCATTGCACACCAAGACGCTAAGTAGGGCGGCCGGAAGCATACCTAGCCCCTTAATACAAGAGCAGGCTTACGGTCCAATCCGGCGCGCACCGCTCAGTCGCTGACGTCACGAAGGCTTCGGCTGATACCACGACGTCGAGTGCCCATATCTTTCCCACGTAGTTGGTTAGTGTGTATAGACCAAATGGCCAGACTCAGATCAAATACCAAGAACTCGTTAAGCGTGTTATTATGAAGTAATCACGGACGCCGACCAGGGCCAGGCCCACCTCTCTCTTAGGTGGTCTGAACCTGCCATGTCGCTCTGCCACAAAGTAACAGTCGGGGGCCGTCGGGAACCCAGGCCCACCTCTACCGGGATGGAGCCACCTGCCCCTTCAGCCCCCATCTCCGAACAGTATCATGAGTAATGTAATAGTATAAAGTATATAGTATATGCCCTGATCACCTCCCGAAGTGATCACGGCCTAGTAGTATAGCATGGCAGACGGACAAGTGTGTAGGGACACTGATGGAACACTAGCATCATATACTAAGCATTAGGATAGCATGTAAGGGTAACAACTGTAGCAACAATGACAGGCTATGCAGCAGAATAGGATTAACCGAAAGCAGCAACATGCTACGCTACTCTAATGCAAGCAGTAGAGAGAAGAATAGGCGATATCTGGTGATCAGGGGGGGGGGGGCTTGCCTGGAAACTCAGCCGAGAAGGAGGGGTCGTCAACGTCGTAGTCGTACTGGGTAGCAGCGGCGTCGGTCTCGGTGTCTAGTGAGAGAAGAGGGGGGAAGAACAATAAGTATAAAAGCAAACATATGCATGACGATGCATGACATGACAACGAACGGTGCTAGGTGTGCCCTAACGCAGTAGTAGGTGATACCGGCGAAGGGGGGAAACATCCCGGAAAGTATTCCCGGTGTTTCGCGTTTTCGGACAGATGAACCAGAGGGGGAAAGTTGCGTGTTAACTATGCTAGGGATGTGTGGCGGACGAACAGGCTGCTTATTCGGATTCGTCTCGTCGTTCTGAGCAACTTTCATGTACAAAGTATTTTCATCCGAGTTACGGATTATTTTATATAAATTTTTAAAGTTTTAAATCATTTTATAATTTGTTTTTATGAAATTAATTCGAAATTAGTATTATTGCATCAGCATGTCAGCAGTCAACAGAGGTGTTGACTAGTCAAATGTACGTGTGGGGTCCGCATGTCATAGGCTGTTTAATTAACAGGTTAATTAAACAGAGTTAATTAGTTTACCTAATGATTATATTAATCTAAACAGAATTAATTAAGTTAATTAATTAGTTATTTAAATATTTATTTTTTAACCTTTTTTTATTAAACGTTACAGGCGTGGGGCCCCATGTCATAGGCACAGGGGCCTTAGCGGGTTAGCGGGCGGGAGGGCGACAGGCGCGCCTGCTAATCTGGCGAACCGGGCCGCCACAAAGCTACAGCACTGGCCCAGCGAGGCGGGCTGGCGCCGATCGCAGCGTAGAGGGGAGGCAGGCCATGGCAGTGGAGGGAGGCAAGGCGGGCGCGGCGGTGGGGTGAGCTGCGCAGCAGAGAGCGGAGCCGAGGCGGTGCAGCTTTCAGCGAGGCAGAGGCAAGGCGGGGAGGCGCGGGCCGGCCAGGGCGCGCGCTGCGCTGCTGGCGCCGCCGAGCGGGTCGGAGGCAGGGAACCGGAGGGAGGCCGAAGGAGGAGCCGCGCAGCAGGGAGTGGTCTAGGCACGGCGTGCGCGTGCGGGATAGCGCGGTGGCCGCGAGCGCTGGGCGTGAACGAGGCACCGATGCAGGCGGCAGAGCACGGCGACGATCGTGCAGCGCGCGCGGTGAGCGCGGTGAGAGTGAGGCACAGACGGGCACGGAGCAGGGGAAGAGAGGAGGAGAGGCTGGGCCTCACTTGCGGTGTAGGGGAACGGGGCGACGAGGCTCGGTGATGCGAGTCGGGGAGGAGGACGAGGAAGGCGTGCGGTCCGGGTGGGGAGGCCGGCGAGGTCCAGGCGGTGGCGCGGGCTCCGGGCAGCGTCCGTGAGGTGACGGGGCGATGGGGTCGGGGCACCGTTTTCCCCGATCCATATCGGGGGGCAGAGGAGGTCGTGGGAGGGGGAGTGGACCGAGTGGGGGGAGTGGGGAATGGGTCGGTCTAGGGTTCGGGTGAGCGGTGGTTATAGCCCCGATGGGCCGGCTGGGTTGCGTGGGTGGTCAGCTGGGCCTGTTGGCCCAGTTGTCCAGGGGGGTCCTCTTTGTTTTTGTTTTGTTTTTTGCTTCTGTAATGTTTTCCTTTTATTAATTTCCTTTTACTGCTAATATGTTTTATTTTAGTATCAATAAAAATACAAAAGTGGCACCTAAAATAGTGTTACAATTTATGCCACTACCACAAACAGTTTAGCACTGAAATATAATAGTTTTGAAATTGTTTATTATTTTTAAAGGCATTTGAATAACTGTTTTGCCACAATTTATTTATTATAGTGCAATTTAACACTTCATAAAAGTGTGGCTTCTCCATCAATATTACATATGATTTATTTGTCATATTTAGAACATTTTAGTTTTGACATTTGAAAACTTTAATTGTTTGACTTGATTTTAAATTTGAAATTTGAACGGGATTTGAATCATCGTAAGATTAACAACAGTAATCGTGGTGACGTGGCATCATTAGCGGAGGGTTACTGTAGCGTAACTATCTGGGCGTCACAATTCTCCTCCACTACAAGAAATCTCATCCCGAGATTTAAGAGGTGGAATAAGGGGGTAAGATCTGGTTAGGAAACTCTAATGAATCTTCTCGGTCTTGGTTGCTCTTCTCGAAGTGGTCGATCCATTACATTGATGTCTTCATTTTTCTGCTTCAAGTCATCATGATGAAGTCGGCATCCTTTCTTCGCGAACTCTATCATACTTACGAAAGAATAAAGGGTGAGTATTCCGGGAGAACGGACCTCTGCAAGGTTGACTATCTGGTCGATAACATCGGGGAAGGTGTCAAAAAGAAACTCTCGAATTGAAACTTAAGAAAATATCGAGAGCAAAGTAAGGAGGTATCATGGAAAGTTTCGAGCGGGCAGGCAATCATTCGATGCTTGAAATAGGGCGTGAAAGGGCCTCAAGGCAACGAAAATATGTATTGTGCATGATACCAGAATTGATCACTAGGAAGGTGGCCCGTGAATTACATACAAAATCAAGAGCGAGGAATAACTTTGGCAACAGGGGTGTACAGAAGAGTTAGGTTTCGATCCTATGGAACTATGGGTTATGGGCCCACCATTTGGGTTAAAAGTAGGAAGGCGGTGACGTCTTGCACGATCCTATAAGTAAGGCATGTCAGAGGATAGCCTGTCAGTTATGTCGGCAACAACATCGGTACCAAGGGCGAGGAACGAAGAGAACCATTCTCCTGCTCGTTGAACGAGGCGGACCAATAGGCAAAGTTCTCTTCCATCGGTGGTTACCGGAATGTCATCAACAATAGTAACAGGGTCTTACCAACATGATTGTACACCTAGTTGTTTACTTAAGCAGAAGAATATTACTGCTTAGATCATATAGATCACAATAAAAGTTAAACCAAACAATGGAAAGGAAAAGGTGATCATCAGATAAAATAGAACAATGGAAAGGAAAATGTGTTTAAGCACATATTTCAGGGGTATATCCTTCCCAAGGACAAGTAGAGCATGATATCCATGACAGGATATAACGTAGAAAATCATTTAGGTTAGAGAAGAGGAAGTTCATGACATTACCCAAACAACGGTGTTTGAATAATTGATAAAGGAAATTTAGCATGGCGCTTCAAATGTTCTTTTTGATGATCAGAGTACCACAGACATGCTTCGAGATAGCATTGACATGGTCTTCAAGCAAAGGACGGACTTTGGATACTCAATGGATTCATCAGGAACAACTTATAGAATAAGTCTTTCAATTTCCTCTTGGAAGAATGGTTAACATTGCTAAAAGGAAGAACTATAACAATGGGTCCTCTGGCCAGGTGTGCTAGGTATGACATCACCTTACCGGGCTATATAAATACCAATGTTATGACTCTTGGAAGATGCTCGAACCACCATATCTAACCGAGATTCAGATCTGATTGGCGTTAGGATACCTCTGATTCAGGATGCCTGAGAAGAAAAGGTGCAACACAAATTGACGAGATAGCATTGTAAGATTCTCGGAAAATGAACTATGGAAGCGAACTTCCGAAACAAGGGTTCATCACTAAACCAAGGAGAGGGTGAGGAAATGTCAGATGGACTCAGCGACAATTCATCGAGATTTCCAAAAAGGTGGGTTTCCATAATCATGTGAACAAGGAGATAACATTTGTCAGATCAAATGATATAATGGTGTATGCTCGAGGAAAGCATACACAATTAAACATTGATTGAAAGGAGCACCCGAAATATTGGGGTAGGTAGCATGATCAATGTTAGAATGGTGATTCAATAACCAATAGTCTAAGAATGAACTATCGACCATTAACTTCAAAGCAATAGGGTTGCTATAAGTTTTGAATTTGCACGTCATAGTTCATTGTCGGTTTTCCATTTAGAAACAACACGAGGACCAAGAAAGAATGATGATGGTGAGAAGTATCACTATATCAAGAATTCTTATGAGGTGGAGTAATCCTCACAACATTCTTGTCATAAAAGATGGTAATACTCCAAGCTAAATAAGAACAAATGTTGGATAGCAAGGAACTCAAGGTATAACCCAGAACATGAACAAGTTTGTGTCCGAGGGAAGGAAATAAAGTGGTCGATGACAACACAAATCATCGAGGGCAAGAATGGAATTTCTCATCATGAATTCAATTGATATCTCGGAAGAAGTTAAAATGTTGAGGATTCACGACACATTTTTCGAGAGGTTTCAAGAAGATGCAACCGATCGGCGATGACATCAAGTCAACGGAATGATGAAGCAAAAATTTAGTGGAACCATGGGTACGAAACAAACTCGAAATCAAGCTTGTTGTTCAAGGACAAACAATATGACAAGGAAGATCGATTGTAAGATTAGCTCACCGTCGAAATTTGTGCCCTGGGAAGAAGGACCCGGTAGCACAGTTAAAATTTAGCACGATAATGATATAGCCAATCAGGCTAGGAATGGCGTGATCGGGTACAAACTCGTACTCAAAGAAGATTATCAAGATTTGTTGAACCGTAGTGCAGACTCGGTTCAGTTATCGGTGTCTTCGAGTGTTTAATAACTCAGAGCCCATGAAAAACTGTAATCAGTGAGAATGTAGTACTTGATGAAGAACTCATAAGAAGTTATGCAGTTCCAAGATAATCTCGAGATACCGGGGGGGGGGGGGGGTAATACTCGAAGACAGATCAAAGTAGAGGTTGGACTGGGGTATTGATCCGCAGAAGACAAATGTTTAAACTTGCCCGAGAAATGGGAACAAAGAAGAACAATATGGTCGAAACCATAACTACAAGGGGTCCAATTTAATGACATCGAAAGAATTACTCGAATGAGTAAATATTTGGCAAGAAGCTTCCATGATAAGTTCCACATCGGGTCCATGGACATGAACACAGAGTTCAAGGTCGACTCCCACTTCTCCAATGCATACCCTTTCATTCACTTCTCGCTTTCGATGAAGTTGTAGTGTTGAAATATTATCTGGCAAAACACCAGAAGAGTATGACTCGTGAAAACTCTCGGGTGCATACGGTTGGGGAAGGCATAGGTTCAACCCATAGGGGCATCTTAGGAACATATACCACAAATTTCAGGAGTAATTATCACCAGCTCGAAAGTAGAGCATGGTTGACAAAGCAGAGGATACAATTTACCAAAGGCATTATATACCCGTGGAAAGGCTCACAAGTTTATTGAATATGAAGGACGATGTCGGATGAAATCCAACAATGGATCGGGCGATCCACAACAGAGCTGATGTGAGTATCGGTACTCCATCAAAGGAAGAAAGAATGCACGGGCATCATATTATAGAACATCGGAATAATTCGATGCTTAGATAACAAAGGAATTATGATTTCCAAAACAAATGATCAGAAGCAGACGCTCTGATCAAGGATGGATAAGTTGGATAGACTAGAGGCACAATTGACAACAAATAGTTTGGTCGAGAACCAGCTCATGTTCAAAATGACGTCTGAGCCAGAAAGATAATTTAGAAGGGTTGATAGATGATTGTGTGCATTTGCACACATGTTGAATCAATAGGATCAAAATGACGGTGTCAAAAGATACTAGTGAATATTGCTAGTGATATGGGAGCATCCATAATGTAAGCATACAAGTATTTGCAGAGCAATAGTTTGAAGAGGATGCTCAGAAGGTCGCATAGTATTTTAGAGTATCTTATGAAGCATACGAACAACTGGGAATGAACAGATACTCAATAAGTGCGAGGAATTTTCAATAGGGGTATTCATGTGGTAAAGAACTGCAAGACAGTAAGCTTAAAGGATTTTCGGAACAATGGAGAGGAATTTAGGGCATCTTGTAATAACAAGAGCAACTGACGATGAAGGTATGAACGATAATTGTTGGTAGTTATCCATAAGGGTATATCGGTGGTAGGGGATTGTAAAGTCGGTGGGCACAAGGGTCTCGGGAAAACCTCGGAGAGTATCTTCGTAATCTTATGGTGCAGCAAACGATCATCTGGGAGAACCTAAAGTTAGTCTTTTTAGCAAAATCATTTAACCCGAATAGGGGAGATATTAGAGTCTGATACGTCTCCAACGTATCTATAATTTTTGATTGCTCCATGCTATATTATCTACTGTTTCGGGCAATATTGGGCTTTATTTTCCACTTTTATATTATTTTTGGGACTAACCTATTAACCGGAGGCCCAGCCCAGAATTGCTGTTTTTTTGCCTATTTCAAGTTTCAAGAAAAGGAATATCAAACGGAGTCCAAAAGACCTGAAACTCCACGGAACCTATTTTTGGACCGAAGAAGCCCATTGAGTCTGTGAAGCTCACCATGGAGTCCGGGCTGCCCACGAGGGTGGGGCGCGCCCACCCCAGGCGCGCCTCACCTCGTGGCCAGCTCGAAGTCCACAACGTCCTCCCCGCACCCATATATACTCGCACCCTAAAACTTCCAAACGGAGATTGGATCAAGTTCCGCCGCCGCAAGCCTCTGAGCCACGAAAAACCAATCGGGGCCCTCCGGCGCGCCACGGGGGGGGCCATCATCACCGGTGGCCATGGAGGAGTATCCCGGAGGGGTCTTCATCACCATGAAGGCCAAGGACCAGAAGGTGGAGGCCATGAAGGAGGAAGCACAAGGGGGAGAACCTCTCCTCCTCTCTTCCGGTGGCACCGGAGTGCCATCGGGAGGGGAATCATCGCCACGGTGATCATCTTCATCAACATCACCACATCATCACCATCCTCATCTCTTTTACGCGGTCCACTCTCCCGCACACCGCTGTAATCCCCTACTTGAACATGGTGCTTTATGCCACATATTATGATCCAATGATGTGTTGCCATCCTATGATGTTTTGAGTAGATATCCTTTGTCTGTGGGTTGATTGATGATCTAGATTGGTATGAGTTGTATGTTTTACTTTGGTGCTGTCCTATGGTGCCCTCCGTGTCGTGCAAGTGTGAGGGATTCCCGCTGTAGGGTGTTGCAATACGTTCATGATTCGCTTATAGTGGGTTTGTGAGTGACTGAAACACAAACCCGAGTAGGAGGGATTGTTGCGTATGGGAATAAAGAGGACTTGATGCTTTAATGCTATGGTTGGGTTTTACCTTAATGATCTTTAGTAGTTGCGGATGCTTGCTAGAGTTCCAATCATAAGTGCATATGATCCAAGTAGAGAAAGTGTGTTAGCTTATGCCTCTCCCTCATATGAAACTGCAATAGTGATCATCGGTCTTGTTAACAATTGCCTAGGACAATTCCGCATACCGATCCACCATTATTCCACACTCGCTATTTATATTATTTAGTAATATATTCTAACTTTATGATAACAACACCTACTTTTATGTTTTAGCTCTCCGATACCATGCAAAGTTATCCTCTTCATACCCACAACGTAGTTTTATTTCTCGTTGCTAGTTGGAAGCAAACGTTCGCACACGTGAGTCGTATCGATGGTAGATAGGGCTTGAGAGAATATTGATCTTACCTTTAGCTCCTTGTGGGTTCGACACTCCATACTTATCACTTCCATCTTTGGAAAGTGCTACGATGATTCCTTGCACTTGGGGATTATCAAGCTCTTTTCTGGCGCCGTTGCCGGGGAGCAATAGCGTGGGGTTGATATTCTTGTGTGTGCTTGTTTGCTTCCTTCACTAAGTAGATTTTGTTTTTCCTTTTTGTTTATGTTTAGTTGTGGGTGAAACATACAAAAAAAATTAAAAATTAAAATACTAAAAATTATTACTTGCCTCTCATGCCTAAAAAGATTTTCAAAAAGAGAAGTGATTACAAGGTTTTGCATTGAAGAAGTGAGGGTCGACCTTGAGCACTTGTGCTCATGCTCACGGAAACAATGTAGAATTTTTCATGTAAGTTTTTCTGTAAATAATTATCCCCTTGTATATATTCATTGTATTATAAAAATAATGTGCCCAGCCTTGGTTTTAGGATGATTAGATTGCTTGTTTACTATGTGCAGAACAAAAACAGAAACTTTGGCTGTAGTGCATGAATTTACATTTTTAACTGGAAAGTCAAATAGTTCTGATTCTTTTTTCACATTACTTGTGTACTAATTTTTCAAAATTTTCAAATTTATTTTATAATTTTAGGAGTTACAGAAGTTTGCCAAACTTCCAGATTACTACAGACTGTTCTGTTTTTAACAGATTCTGTTTTGCATGTGTTGTTTGCTTATTTCGATGAATCTATGGCTAGTATTGTTGGGTATGAACCATAGAGAACTTGGAATACAGTAGGTTTAACACCCATACAAATAAAGAATGAGTTCATTACAGTACCTAAAGGTAGTGATTTGCTTTATTACACTAACGGATCTCACAAGTTTTTGTTAAAGTTTTGTGTGGATGAAGTGTCCGAAGGTCGAGGAGCTATCAATATGAGAAGAATAAAGAGATGCAATAGTTCAATATTGGGGATGCCCAAGGCACCCCAAGTAAATATTCCAAGGATACTCAAGCATCTAAGCTTGGGGATGCCCCGGTTGGCATCCCATCTTTCTTCTTCAACAATTATCGGTATACCTCGGGTTTTGTTTTGTTCACATGATTTGTGTCCTTTGTGTTTTTATTTTTCTTCTAGAACCATGCTAGCATGAGATATCCCTTCATTGATTTATAGAATAATTCATGTGCTTCACTTAAATATTTTAAGTATGATCTTATAGAATTGCTATTTGTGCTTCACTTAAATCTTTTGAGTATGGTTTTATAGAATGCTTCATGTGCTTCACTTATACACTTTGAGCTTGGATATTGGTTACTTGTAAAATGCTCCATGAACTTCACTTATATATTTTGGAGTATGAATAATGCTATCATTTAAAGTGGGTTTGGAAGAGTGTCAACTTTAGGAATTAGCGATCCCACTATTTTGGAAGTGTTGAATCTTAGTGTGATATTTATGAAAGTGGATTTGGAAGAGTGTCAACTTTAGCTAGTAATGATTCCACTATTTCGGAAGAGGTTCCAATTGAGTATGAGAAAAAAGTTTCTATCCATGATACTACTGAAAATTATTATGAGGGAGGAATACATGCTTGTAGGAGTTGCAATAATATTAAGTTTCCTCTCTATGTGCTTAAAGTTTTGAAGGTATACTTGTTTTGCCTTCCTATGCTAGTTGATTCTTGTTCCCATAAGTTGTGTGCTCACAAAATCCCTAGGCATAGTAAGTCGGTTAGATTTGAATGTGCTAGTCATATTATTCAATATGCTCTCTTTGTGTTTCAATTCTTATCTTTTATGTGAGCATCATTGAAATCATCATGCCTAGCTAAAAGGCATTAAAGATAAGCGCTTGTTGGGAGACAACCCAATATTTACCCTTACCGTTTTTGTGTGTTTACATGATTAATCTACTATAGTAATCATGTTTATAGCTTTTTTTTCTATAAAGTGCCAAGCAAGACCTTTGGGAAGACTTGGGTGAAAGCTAATGTGATCTTGCTGTAAAAAACAGAAACTTTGCGCTCACGAGAATAGATGTCATTTTTTACAGAAGAGTGCTATTGAGTTGATTATTTTTCCAAAAGATTAATAGAAAAATTCCTAACGTCCACCAATTTATTTAATAATTTTTGGAGTAGCAGAAGTATGGCTATTGTTCAGATCATTACAGACTGTTCTGTTTCTGACAGATTCTGTTTTCATTGCATAGTTTGCTGGTTTTCTAGTTTCTATGGCTTATATTTCTCAATATAAATTGTAGAAATGATATGGTACAGTAAGCATTATGTGAAAAAAATTATGAACCTTGTCTTTTTCAGTACCAAAGTGAATGGTTTGCTCTTTATCATACTAACCTATCTCACGAAATTTGGCTAAGTTTTGTGTGATTGAAGTTCTCAAGTTTTGGGTGAGATATCGATATGAGGAGAATAAGGAGTGGAAGGACCCTAAGCTTGGGGATGACCAAGGCACCCCAAGGTAATATTCAAGGAAGACTCAAGCGCCTAAGCTTGGGGATGCCCCGGAAGGCATCCCCTCTTTCGCCTTCAAAACTATTGGTACACCTTACTCGGAGCTATATTTTTGTTCGTCACATGATATGTGTTTTACTTGGAGCGTCATTTTATTTTGTTAGTATTAGCTAGCTGGTATTTATAATAGTGTTTTTAATCTTTATTTTCAATAAAAATGTCAATGATAGCCTTTACCATGCTTATTTTGCTAATTTACATGTTGCTGTTTGAAAACAGAAAGTTTACCGCTGTTGCAAAAATTCCCTAGAAAATTAAGAAAATGATATAAGGTTGAAACTTTTTGCATGTTGAGCTCTGATAAATCTTATACAGCTTAGTATTTTTCTAATAATTGTTGGAGTTATGGAAGTATGATGAATCTTGCATTCTTTACAGACTATACTGTTTTGGCAGAATGCTGTTATAGTTGCATTGTTTGCATATGTTTGATTTTTAATGATTCTATTTTAGGATAGGAGCATTAGATATGAAGATAAATTTAGTATGAAATGTTGAATAATAATTTTAGTGTTTTGCTACAGTAGAAAATGATAAGGTTTTGCATTGGTTTATACTAACCTATCTCACGAGTTCTTGTTGAGTTTGGTGTGGATGAAGCTTTTGATAAAAAGAGAAACCATGATATGAGAGGAATTAAGGAGATATAAAAGTTCAAGCTTGGAGATGCCCAAGGCACCCCAAGATAATATTCCAAGAAGTCTCAAGCATCTAAGATTGGGGATGCCCCGTTAGGCATCCCACCTTTCTTCTTCAACAACTATCGGTTAGTATCGGTTGAGCCTAAGTTTTTGCTTCTTCACATGAGTTGTGCTATCCTTGCAATGTCATTTTATTTTGTTTTATTTGCTGTTTGAATAAAATTATTGGATCTGAAATTTTGAATAGAAAAGGAACCCTCCCATGGCTAGTTAATTATTTGACTACTCAGTGTCTTTCACTCATATCTTTTAGAGTAGTTTGTCATTTACTCATGCACTTCATATTTATCCTATGAGTAAATGGGGGAATGAATTGAATGTCATAAATCTGAACTTTTATATGTTTAATTTTCTTATAACATGGTTAGTGATGACTTCACACATAGAAAGTATGAGGCATAAAAGTTGTTGAGAATTGGCAAACGTAGTTTTGGTCATCGTTGCAATTAATAGGAAGTAATAAGGAAAGAGAGGTTCACATACAAATATATTATCTTGGACATCTTTTATGATTGTGAATCACTCATTAAGTATGACATGCTAAAAGAGTTGACGTTGGACAAGGAAGACAATGTAATGGTTTTTGTTTTCCGACATCTCAGTTAAAGTATATTGTCATTGACCTTCCAAACATGTTTAGCTTGCCTTTATCCCTCATGCTAGCCAAATCCCTTGCACCAAGTAGAGATACTACTTATGCTTCCAAATACCCGTAAACCCAGTTTTGCCATGAGAGTCCACCATACCTACCTATGGATTGAGTAAGATCCTTCAAGTAAGTTGTCATCGGTGCAAGCAATAAAAATTTCTCTCTAAATATGCATGACTTATTAGTGCAGAGAAAATAAGCTTTGTACGAACTTGTTGTGGAAGTAATAAAAGCGACAGACTGCATAATAAAGGTCCACATACAAGGGGCAATATAAAGTGACGTTCTTTTGCATTAAGATTTTTTGCATCAACCCTAAACGCGCATGACAACCTCTGCTGCCCTCTGCGAAGGGCCTATCTTTTACTTTATGTTTTTACTTTATGCTTGAGTCAAGGTGATCCTCACCATTCCCTTTTTCATTTTATCCTTTGGCAAGCTCCTTATGTTTGAAAGATCATGATATATATATCCAATTGGATGTAAGTTATCATGGGCTATTATTGTTGACATCACCTAAAGGTGAATACGTTGGGAGGCAACACAATAAGCCCCTATCTTTCTCAGTGTCCGGCTGAAACTCAATGACCACAAGTATTGCGTGAGTGTTAGCAATTGTAGAAGACTATATGATAGTTGAGTATGTGGACTTGCTGAAAAGCTCTATTCTTGACTCTTTCTGATGTTATGATAAATTGCAATTGCTTCAATGACTGAGATTATAGTTTGTTAGTTCTCAATGAAGTTTCTGAACCATGCTTGGCATTGTGAATAGATTGTTACTTGATCATGAAAAGTTTTATGAGATAAGCTGCTATTTTTGATTGCTCCATGCTATATTATCTACTATTTCGGGCAATATTGGGCTTTATTTTCCACTTTTATATTATTTTTGGGACTAACCTATTAACCGGAGGCCCAGCCCAGAATTGTTGTTTTTTTTTGCCTATTTCATTGTTTCGAAGAAAAGGAATATCAAACGGAGTCCAAAAGACCTGAAACTCCACGGAACCTATTTTTGGACCAGAAGAAGCCCATTGAGTCTGTGAAGCTCACTGGGAGTCCTGGCTACCCACAAGGGTGGGGGCATGCCCACCCCCCTGGGCGTGCCCCCCTACCTCGTGGCCAGCCCGGAAGTCCACCGACGTCCTACCTGTACCCATATATACTCTCGTACCCTATAACTTCCAGAACGGAGATTGGATCAGAAGTTCTGCCGCCGCAAGCCTCTGTAGCCATGAAAAACCAATCGGGGCCCTCTCCGCGCCTGCGGAGGGGGGCCATCATCACCGTGGCCATGGAGGAGTATCCGGAGGGGTCTTCATCACCATGAAGGCCAAGGACCAGAAGGTGGAGGCCATGAAGGAGGAAGCACAAGGGGGAGAACCTCTCCTCCTCTCTTCCGGTGGCACCGGAGAGCCATCGGGAGGGGAATCATCGCCACGGTGATCATCTTCATCAACATCACCACATCATCACCATCCTCATCTCTTTTACGCGGTCCACTCTCCCGCACACCGCTGTAATCCCCTACTTGAACATGGTGCTTTATGCCACATATTATGATCCAATGATGTGTTGCCATCCTATGATGTTTTGAGTAGATATCTTTTGTCTGTGGGTTGATTGATGATCTAGATTGGTATGAGTTGTATTTTTTACTTTGGTGCTGTCCTATGGTGCCCTCCGTGTCGCGCAAGCGTGAGGGATTCCCGCTGTAGGGTGTTGCAATACGTTCATGATTCTCTTATAGTGGGTTGGTGAGTGACTGAAACACAAACCCGAGTAAGAGGGATTGTTGCGTATGGGAATAAAGAGGACTTGATGCTTTAATGCTATGGTTGGGTTTTACCTTAATGATCTTTAGTAGTTGCGGATGCTTGCTAGAGTTCCAATCATAAGTGCATATGATCCAAGTAGAGAAAATATGTTAGCTTATGCCTCTCCCTCATATGAAACTGCAATAGTGATCATCGATCTTGTTAACAATTGCCTAGGACAATTCCGCATACCGATCCACCATTATTCCACACTCGCTATTTATATTATTTAGTAATATATTCTAACTTTATGATAACAACACCTACTTTTATGTTTTAGCTCTCCGATACCATGCAAAGTTATCCTCTTCATACCCACAACGTAGTTTTATTTCTCGTTGCTAGTTGGAAGCAAACGTTCGTTGCACGAGAGTCGACAATGGCGATAGGGCTTGAGAGAATATTGATCTTACCTTTAGCTCCTTGTGGGTTCGACACTCCATACTTATCACTTCCATCTTTGGAAAGTGCTACGATGATTCCTTGCACTTGGGGATTATCAGAGTCCCAGAGTAAAGATCGAGGAGTAAAAGATCCTAGTACCACCCAATGGCGACGTGGGCCCATAAGGTACACATCCATGTTAGTAAAAGTTTTGTAATGTCGAGACTCGACTTCGCCCAAGGAGTGTGGAAGGGGGATTCCTACAGGCAGTCGGCTCTGATACCAACTTGTGACGCCCCCGATTCAATCATACACTAATCATACACACAAACGTGTATGATCAAGATCAGGGACTCACGGGAAGATATCACAACACAACTCTAAAAATAAAAATAAGTCATACAAGCATCATTATACAAGCCAGGGGCCTCGAGGGCTCGAATACAAGTGCTTGATCATAGACGAGTCAGCGGAAACAACAATATATGAGTACAGACATAAGTTAAACAAGTTTGCCTTAAGAAGGCTAGCACAAACTAGGATACAAATCGAATGAGGCGCATGCCTCCTGCTTGGGATCCTCCTAAACTACTCCCGGTCGTTGTCAGCGGCTTGCACGTAGTAGTAGGCACCTCCAGTGTAGTAGGAGTCGTTGTCGACGGTGGCGTCTGGCTCCTGGGCTCCGGCATCTGGTTGTGACAACCAGGTAGAAGGGTAAGGGGGAAGAGAGGGAGAAAAGCAACCGTGAGTATTCATCCAAAGTACTCACAAGCAAGGAGCTACACTACATATGCATGGGTATATGTGTAAAGGGCCATATCGGTGGACAGAACTGTAGAATGCCAGAATAAAAGGGGGATAGCTAATCTTGTCAAAGACTATGCTTCAGGCCACCTCCATCTTGCAGCATGTAGAAGAGAGTATATGGTAAGTTCACCAAGTAGCATCGCATAGCATAAACCTACACTACAAAAAAAGACACATCCGTGACATTTTGGGCCGAACGAATTTTTTTTTGTCATACATATGACACTTCTATGACGATAATTGTGACAAAACCCGGTATCATCATAGATGTGGTGGGTTCCTACTTCTATGACAAAAAATCATGACAGAAAATGGGCTTTTCGTCCTGGGCGGGCCGGAGACGCAGTTGCATGACATTCTTTCGGCCGTCCATGACGGAAAAAACCATGGTAGAAGCGAGGGGGAGGCAAATTTCGGGGAGTTCCCGGTTACGGTTGGGAGGTCGACATGACGTCAGCAGTCAACAGAGGAGTTGACTAGTCAAACTGACGTGTGGGGTCCGCATGTCATAGGCTGTAGAACATTTTAGTTTTGACATTTGAAAACTTTAATTGTTTGACTTGATTTTAAATTTGAAATTCGAACGGGATTTGAATCATCGTAAGATTAACAACAATAACCATGGTGACGTGGCATCATTAGCGGAGGATTACTGTAGCGTAACTATCCTGGCGTCACAACAACACCAACAACATAATCACTAGCATCACACATAATTTCAAAAGGCAAGTTCCAATTAGGTGGTTGAACAATAGGTGCAGAAATTAAGGCTTTATTGAGTGTTTCAAAGGCTTCTAAACAATCATCATAAAAAAACAAAAGGAATGTCCTTTTGCAAGAGACTAGTAAGAGGCCTAGAAATTTTAGAAAAGTCTTTGATAGATCTCCTATACAAACCAGCATGACCTAGGAAACTACGAATACCTTTTATATCTTTAGGACATGGCATTTTATCAATTGCATCAACCTTAGCTTGGTCCACTTCAATACCTCTTTCAGAAATTTTATGACCCAAGAAAATGCCTTCATTAACCATAAAGTGGAACTTCTCCCAACTCAAGACAAGATTTGTTTGTTCACATCTCTACAAAACTCGCTCAAGATTGATTAAACAATCATAAAAAGACTTCCCATAAACAGAAAAGTCATCCATGAAAACCTCAACAATCTTTTCATAAAAATCATAGAATATAGTAGTCATACATCTTTGAAAGGCAGTAGGTGCATTACATAAACCAAAAGGCATACGTCTATAAGCATAGGTTCCAAATGGACAAGTAAAAGTAGTCTTTTCTTAATCAGGTTGTGAAACATGTATTTGTGAAAAGCCAGAATATCCATCAAGGAAGCAAAAGTGTGTGTGCTTAGATAATCTTTCAAGCATTTGATCAATAAAAGGCAAAGGGTAATGATCTTTTCTATTTGCTTTATTTAATTTTCTAAAATCAATTACCATTCTATAGCTTGTAACAATTCTTTGTGGAATAAGTTCATTCTTATCATTAGGAACAACAGTAATACCTCCTTTCTTAGGAACAGAATGAACATGACTTACCCATCTACTATCAACTATAGGGTAGATTATACCTGCTTCCAGAAGTTTTAAGATTTCCACTCTTACCACTTCCTTCATATTTGGATTTAACTGACGGTGGTGATCAACAACGGGTTTAGCATTAGGTTCTATATTAATTTTGTGCTGACATAGAGTGGGACTAATGCCCTTTAAATCATCAAGAGTATATCCAATAGCAGCCCAGTGCTTCCTTAGAACTTTCAATAATCTTTCTTCTTCATGTTCTGAAAGGTTAGCACTAACAATAACATGATATATCTTCTTTTCATCAAGATAAGCATATTTCAAAGTGTTTGGCAATTGTTTTAATTCAAACACAGGATCACCTTTAGGTGGAGGAGGACCTCCTAGAGTTTCAATAGGCAAGTTGTGTTTAAGCAGAGGACGTTGTTCAAAGAAAATTTTATCTATTTCATTTCTTTCATGCATGTGTAAATCATTTTCATGGTCTAGCAAATATAGTTCTAAAGGATCAGTAGGTGGAACAGCAATAGAAGAAAGACCAATTAATTCATCCTTACTATAGGCAATTCTTTTTCATGAAGATTTCTACTAAACTTGGAGAAATTAAACTCATGAGACTCATCACCAAAGCTAACACCAACAGTTTGTTTCTTACAGTCTATCTTAGCATTAATTGTATTCAAGAAAGGTCTACCAAAGATAATGGGACAAAAGTCATCTTGTGGGGAACCAAGAACAATAAAATCAGTAGGGTATTTTATTTTCCCACACAAGACTTCAACATCTCTAACAATCCCAAATGGTAATTACCCTTCTTATTTGGTTTTCTATTGCAGACGGTTACTCAGACAACACCGTGGGCGATGAACTCAAACAACCCGCATGGTTTCTAGAATGCAGGTGTGTTCGATCAACTAACAATCACACACAGCTTCCGGCAGTGAACTGTTTGCGTTAGGCCACCTTGCACAAACGTTTCCACACAAAGAACTGTGTGTGATATACGTACCTACAGAATTTTTTTTGGGATTCACCGTGTGGGATGTACATACCTACGGAATTGTTTTTCTCGGATTCACCGTGTGGGATGTACATACCTGTGGAAATGATTGGGTTTCGATGCCTCGCCCGACCGCACACGAGCTCATTTGGTGTCCCAGGAGGCCCTATCCCCGACGATTTCTAGGTCGTGTGGGAAGGACCCCCTATCTCCCAGACTCACTTGGTGACGTTCCCAAATTCCGTCGCGGAAAGGGGTTAAAAACCATTTGTATAGCACCTCATTGTACCAGTGTTGGTTCGATTTGTGTTCGCTACTATGATAATTTGATATGTGGGTGGACCGGAGCTTAGGTGCTATTCTTACTTGAACAAACCTCCTACTTAGGATTAACCCTCCCACAAGCATCCGCAACTACGAGAAAAGTATTAAGAATAAATTCTAACCATAGCATTAAACTTTGGGATCAATCGGTCCCTTACGGAATAGCGCATAAACCGGGGTTTAAGTTTCTGTCACTCTCGCAACTCACCATCTAATTGCTACTCCACAATGCATTCCCTTAGGCCCAAATAGGGTGAAGTGTCATGTAGTCGATGTTCACATGACACCACTAAGGGAATCACAACATACATACTATCAAAATATCAAACACATATCAAGTTCACATGATTACTTGCAACATGATATCTCCCGTGACCTGAAGAACAAAAGTAACTACTCACAAATGATAAACATGCTCATGATCAGAGGAGTATTAGATAGCATATTGGATCTGAACATATAATCTTCCACCAAATAAACCATATAGTAATCAACTACAAGATGTAATCAATACTACTAGTTACCCACAAGCACCAATCTATAGTTCCGGTAACAAGATTGAACACAAGAGAGGAACTAGGGTTTGAGATGGGATGGTGCTGTTGAATATGTTGATGGAGATTGCCCTCCCAAGATGGGAGAGTTGTTGGTGATGATGACTACGATGATTTCCCCCTCCGGGAGGGAAGTTCCCCCGGCGGAATCGCTCCGCCGAAGGGCAAAAGTGCTCCTGCCCAAGTTCCGCCTCGAGGCGGCACCGCTTCATTCGGAAAGTCCTCCTCTTATTTTTTTTTCTAGGTCAAAATGACTTATATACCAGAAGATGGGCACTGGAGGTGGGCCGAGGAGGCCACAACCCCCCAGGGCGCGCCAGGGCCCTGGCGCGCCCAGGTGGGCTGTGCCCACCTGGTGCCCCCCTTTGGTAGTTGTTTGCTCCAGTAATTCATATATATTCCATAAAAAATCTCCGTGAAGTTTCAACTCATTTGGAGTTGTGCAGAATAGGTAGCCTAACGTAGCTTTTTCAGGTCCATATTTTCAGCTGTCGGAATTCTCCCTCTTGGTGTGTACCTTGCAAATTATGAGAGAAAAGGGATTAGAATTACTCCAAAAAGCATTATTATGGATAAAAGCATTATAAATAATAGTAAGAAAACATGATGCAAAATGGACGTATCAACTCCCCAAGCTTAGATCTCGCTTGTCCTCAAGCGAAAACCGGAATCGAAAAACATGTCCACATGCTTTGAGAGAGAGGTGTCGATAAAAACAAAATACGGACATAGAAGCATCATGTTGATTATTATAACAACAACAAAATTAAACATGGGACTTTTATCATATACTTCTCATGAATAAGTAATAGTTCATCACACAATCGAAGTATAAAGCAAAAACTCTATTAGAAACCAACAAACTATGTTCTCAGTCAACTTTGCAACTACAATTCATCACCTCTTTAGGAACGGTCACGTGTCAGAGCCTTTAGGCAAGTCCACATACTCAACCATCATATAGTCTTCTATGATTGCTAACACTCACCTCGTACCCATGAGCAAAACGTTTCAACCAGACACATAGAAAGATAGGGGCTTATAGTTTTGCCTACCAACATACTCACCTCAAGGGTGATGTCAACAATAATAACTCATGCTATCTATATTCAACTGGACATATGTGCCTAGATCTTTCCTCACCACATGATGCTTGGCAAAGGAGAAAAATAAAAGGAATAGGAGGAAAACTTTGACTCTTTGCATAAAAGTAAATACATGAAAGTAAAAGATAGGCCGTTCGCAGAGGGAAGTAGAGGTTGCCATGCGCTTATTTGTTTGTCTCAATCCCTTAGTGCAAAAGAACATCACGTTGTATTGCCCCTTAAGATGACAACCTTTGTTATGCAGTCTGTCGCTTTTATTCTTTGTCATCCAAGTTCGTACAACGCTCAATTTTCTTTTACACTAAATGATCTCACACTTTCAGAAGAAATTTTTATTGCCTTTTTGCACCGATGACAACTTACTTGAGGGATCTTGCTCAATCCATACGTAGGGGTGGACACTTGAAAATAATATTTGGGTTTAAGGGTTTTTGGATGCACAAGTAGTATCTCTACTTAGTGCAGAATTTTTGGCTAGCAAAGATAGGGGGCAAGCATCACATGTTAAAGGATCTATGACAATATGACTTCTATGTGAATAATGTTGGAGAACGTAGTAATTTCGAAAAAAATTCCTAGGCACACACAGGATCATGGTGATGCATAGCAACGAGAGGGGAGAGTATGTCCACGAACCCTCGTAGACCGAAAGCGGAAGCGTTAGCACAACACGGTTGATGTAGTCGTACGTCTTCACGATCCGACCGATCCAAGTACCGAACACATGGCACCTCTGAGTTCAGCACACGTTCAACTCGATGACGTCCCGCGAGCTCCGATCCAGCAGAGCTTCACCGGAGAGTTTCATCAGCACGACGGCGTGATGATGGTGATGATGATGCTACCGACGCAGGAAGATATCACAACACAACTCTAAAACATAAATAAGTCATACAAGCATCATAATACAAGCCAGGGGCCTCGAGAGCTTGAATACAAATGCTTGATCATAGATGAGTCAGCGGAAGCAACAATATCTGAGTACAGACATAAGTTAAACAAGTATGCCTTAAGAAGGCTAGCACAAACTGGGATACAGATCGAAAGAGGCGCAGGCCTCCTGCCTGGGATCCTCCTAAACTACTCCTGGTCGTCGTCAGCGGCATGAACATAGTAGTAGGCACCTCCGGTGTAGTAGGAGCCATCGTCGACGGTGGCGTCTGGCTCCTGGGCTCCAACATCTGGTTGCGACAACCAGGTAGAAGGGAAAGGGGAAAAGAGGGAGGAAAGCAACCGTGAGTACTCATCCAAAGTACTCGCAAGCAAGGATCTACACTACATATGCACGGGTATATGTGTAAAAAAGCAACATCGGTGGACTGAACTGCAGAATGCCAGAATAAGAGGGGGATAGCTAGTCCTATCGAAGACTATGCTTCTGGCAGCCTCCATCTTGCAGCATGTAGAAGAGAGTAGATTGAAGTTCTCCAAGTATCATCACATAGCATAATCCTACCCGACGATCCTCTCCTCGTCGACCTGTGAGAGAGCGATCACCGGGTTGTATCTGGCACTTGGAAGGGTGTGTTTTATTAAGTATCCGGTTCTAGTTGTCATAAGGTCAAGGTACAACTCTGGGTCGTCCTTTTACCGAGGGACACGGCTATTCGAATAGATAAACTTCCCTGCAGGGGTGCACCACATAACCCAACGCGCTCGATCCCATTTGGCCGGACACACTTTTCTGGGTTATGCCTGGCCGTGGAAGATCAACACATCGCAGCCCTACCTAGGCACAACAGAGAGGTCAGCACGCCAGTCTAAATCCTATGGCGCAGGGGTCTGGGCCCATTGCACACCTGCACGTTGCGTGGGCGGCCGGAAGCAGAACTATCCCCCTTAATACAAGAGCAGACTTACGTTCCAATCCGGCGCGCGCCGCTCAGTCGCTGATGTCGCAAAGGCTTCGGCTGATACCACGACGTCGAGTGCCCATATCTTTCCCACGTAGTTGGTTAGTGCGTATAGACCAAATGGCCAGACTCAGATCAAATACCAAGAACTCGTTAAGCGTGTTATTTTGAAGTAACATGACGCCGACCAGGTCGTGCCCACCTCTCTCTAGGTGGTCTCAACCTGCCTGTCGCTCCGCCACAAAGTAACGATCGGGGCCGTCGAGAACCCAGCCCACCTCTACCGGATGGAGCCACCTGCCCTTCACCCCATCTCCTAACAGATCATAAGTAATGTAACAGTATAAAGTATATAGCATATGCCCGTGATCACCTCCCGAAGTGATCACGACCGAGTAGTATAGCATGGCAGACGGACAAGAGTGTAGGGCCACTGATGGTACACTAGCATCCTATACTAAGCATTAGGATAGCAGGTAAAGGTAACAGCTGTAGCAACAATGACAGGCTATGCAGCAGAATAGGATTAACCGAAAGCAGTAACATGCTACACTACTCTAATGCAAGCAATAGAGAGAAGGAATATGCGATATCTGGTGATCAGGGGGGGGGGCTTGCCCTGGCAAGAAGGAGGGGTCATCAACACCGTAGTTGATCTGGGTACCAGCAGCAGCGTCAGTCTCGTAGTCTACCGGAGAGAAGAGGGGGAAGAAACAATGAATACAACACAAACAGATGCATATCGATGGATGACATAACAAGTAGCGGTGCCAGGTGTGCCCTAACGCGGTAGGAGGTGATACCGGCGAAGGGGGGAAACATCCGGGAAAGTATCCCCGGTGTTTCGCGTTTTTGGACAGATGAACCGGAGGGGGAAATTTGCGTGTTTTCTGTGCTAGGGATGCGTGGCAGACGAACGGGCTACATGTCCGGATTCGTCTCGTCGTTCTGAGCAACTTTCATGTACAAAGTATTTTCATCCGTGTTACGGTTTATTTTCTATGATTTATCAAAGTTTTAAATCATTTTTTGAATTATGGAATTTATTTAATTTCGAGAAATAAAAGAGAAAAGGCTAGGTGCACCCGGTGCAGTGCACCGGGCAGTGCACAGAGGGGATGACTGGTGGGGCCAGTCAACTTCCCAGTCAGCAGTTGACTGGTCCACCATTGACTGGTCAACGGTCCCATAGAGCCCACATGTCATAGACACATGTGCTAAAAGAACCTAACTAAACTAGTAGAAAAATAACTAAACAGGGGCCACTGGTCATAGGGTACCTAACCATTCTACTAATAAAAACAGTATGAGCTAATCCCGATTAGAAAGGCCGGCCCCTTCGTGCAATGGCCCAAGGCCACAGCTGGGTTCTAGCCAGTGAGGTCAGCGAGGCCAGCGCCGGCGCCAAGGGGAAGAAGGGCGCTGCCCTGGTGGGCGCGGGCGCCAGCTGCAAGCGAGCGTAGGGCGTGCAGGCGGCTGCGGTGGTAGTAATAGCAGCCGGCGGCGGGGCTGGCAACGCGACAGCGGTAGGAGCAGAGCAACAACAACGCGGGCGAGCAACGGCGAGCAGAGGTGGCACGGCTGGCGCTGCGTGCGCTATATGCACAGCCGAGGACGAGCAGCGCTGGGGGCACACGCGACGGCGTGGTCAAGGCAGAGGTGCGCGAGCGCGACCAGGGGCATGCATGTACGCGGTGAGCGCGGACTCCAGGAGCGGCGGCCTCGGCGAGTATCGGTGGCTATGGCAACGGATCGAGGCAATAAGTAGGGGGGATGGAGGAGGAGCTCACAACGATGCCGATGGCGAGGTCGGGGAGGCCGGGGCTGGATCGGAGCGGCGGCAAACGACGACGGACGACGAAGATGTACGCGGTGAAGATGGCAGCGATAGCGAGCGTTCGAGGGATGCGTCGCTCGATCCGGTAGCGTAGTCGAAGGAGATGACGGCGGGGAGGCTCTTGGACGTCTTCCTAGTACTTGGGGAGGTCAGCAGCCGCGTTGATGGCGCAAGGTAGTGGTGTCTAGATTTTGAGCTCGTGCTCGAGCAGAGGAAGAGGCAACTCAATGGGGAATGAGAGGGGATCGGTCGACAGACGGCTAGGGTTTCTGGGAGACGTGTTTATAAGGTTGGGGTAGCACTGTCGCGTGCGTGGCGGCCATCGTGCCATGGTGGTCGTCGATGTCCTCCACGCCATGGCCTCTGCCCCCTGTACTGTATGTGAGGCGGAGGAAGGCTTAGATGGGCTGGGCATACGCTATTCTTAATGGGCTAAAGTGCAAAGGAACATTTCTTATTTTCTTGTTCTTCCCTTTAATTACTTCTATTTTGTAAAACGTCGGCCACCAATTCACTTTTGTAAAAGATGAGACTTGGCTCAGTAATTACCATGCAATATTTAGCACTGCGAGAAAAGGTTTGGAGACAAAATGTTTTGGAATTTGATAATTTGGAAAAGCATTTTAAATTATTGTTTTGACCCTGTTTTAATCAATTTAGTGCATTTAGATATTTTATAAAGAGAAGATTCCTCCACCATTATTACTCCAGAATTATTTGGCTCACTCCGAACATTTTAGTTTTAATATTTGAAAACCTTTATTGTTTGCTTGATTTTTAATTTGAATTCGAACCGGTTTCAAACTAACGCGAGATTAGCAATAGTAATCGAGGTGACGTGGCATCATTAGCAGAGGTTCACTGTAGCTTAAGTGTTCGGGCGTCACAATCATCATCTTGTGCTTGTGATCTCCATCTCCGAAGCACCGTCATGATCACCATCTTCACCGGCGCGACACCTTGATCTCCATCGTAGCATCGTTGTCGTCTCGCCAACTATTGCTTCTACGACTATCGTTACCTCTTAGTGATAAAGTAAAGCAATTATAGGGCGATTGTATTGCATATAATAATGCGACAACCATATGGCTCCTGCCAGTTGCCGATAACTCGGTTACAAAACATGATCACCTCATACAATAAAATATAGCATCATGTCTTGACCATATCACATCACAACATGCCCTGCAAAAACAAGTTAGACGTCCTCTACTTTGTTGTTGCAAGTTTTACGTGGCTGCTACGGGCTGAGCAAGAACCGTTCTTACCTACGAATCACAACCACAATGATAGTTCGTCAAGTTGTTACTGTTTTAACCTTCTCAAGGACCGGGCGTAGCCACACTCGATTCAACTAAAGTTGGAGAAACTGACACCCACCAGCCACCTGTGTGCAAAGCACGTCGATAGAACCAGTCTCGCGTAAGCGTACGCGTAGTGTCGGTCCGGGCCGCTTCATCCAACAATACCGCTGAACCAAAGTGTGACATGCTGGTAAGCAGCATGACTTGTATTGCCCACAACTCACTTGTGTTCTACTCGTGCATATAACATCCTCGCATAAAACCAGGCTCGGATGCCACTGTAGGAGAACGTAGTAATTTCAAAAAAAATCCTACGCACACACAGGATCATAGTGATGCATAGCAACGAGAGGGGAGAGTGTGTCCACGTACCCTTGTAGACCGAAAGCGGAAGCGTTAGCACAACGCGGTTGATGTAGTCGTACGTCTTCACGATCCGGCCGATCCAAGTACCGAACGCATGGCACCTCCGAGTTCAGCACATGTTCAACTCGATGACGTCCCGCGAGCTCCGATCCAGCAAAGCTTCGCCGAAGAGTTTCGTCAGCACGACAGCGTGATGACGGTGATGATGATGCTACTACTACCTCTTGAGCACTGCGTTGGATTTCCCCGGAGAGGAGAGGATGATGCAGCAAAGTAGCGTAAGTATTTCCCTCAGTTTTTGAGAACAAAGGTATCAATCCAGTAGGAGGCCACACACAAGTCCCTCGTACCTGCACAAAACGATAGCTCCTCACAACCAACGCGATTAGGTGTTGTCAATCCCTTCACGGTCACTTATGAGAGTGAGATCTGATAGAGATGATAAATAATATTTTTGGTATTTTTGATATAGAGTGCAAAGTGAAAAGTAAAAGGCAAAGTAAAAACAAAGCAAGTATTAAAGTGATGGAGATTGATATGATGAGAATAGACCCGGGGGCCATAGGTTTCACTAGTGGCTTCTCTCAAGAGCATAAGTATTCTACGGTGGGTGAAAAAATTACTGTTGAGCAATTGAAAAAATTGAGCATAGTTATGAGTATATCTAGGTATGATCATGTATATAGGCATCACGTCCAAGACAAGTAGACCAAACGATTCTGCATCTACTACTATTACTCCACTCATCGACCGCTATCCAAATGCATCTAGAGTATTAAGTTAAAAATAGAGTAACGCCTTAAGCAAGATGACATGATGTAGAGGGATAAATTCATGCAATATGATAAAAACCCCATCTTGTTATCCTCGATGGCAACAATACAATACGTGCCTTGCAACCCTTTTTTTTCACTGGGTAAGGACACCGCAAGATTGAACCCAAAAGCACTTCTCCCATTGCAAGAACTACCAATGTAGTTGGCCAAACCAAATGGATAATTCAAAGAGACTTGCAAAGATAACCAATCATACATAAAAGAATTCAGAGAAGATTCAAATATTATTCATAGATAAGCTGGATCATAAACGCACAATTCATCGGTCTCAACAAACACACCACAAAAAGAAGATTACATCGAATAGATCTCCACGAGAGAGGGGAGAACATTGTATTGAGATCCAAAAAGAGGGAAGAAGCCATCTAGCTACTAGCTATGGACCCGAAGGTCTGAAGTAAACTACTCACACTTCATCGGAGGGGCTATGGTGTTGATGTAGAAGCCCTCCGTGGTGGATGCCCCCTCTGGCGGAGCTCCGGAATAGGCCCCAAGATGGGATCTCGTGGATACAGGAAGTTGCGGCGGTGGAATTAGGTCTTTGGCTCCTCTTCTGATCGTTTGAGGGTACGTAGGTATATATAGGAGGAAGGAGTACGTCGGTGGAGCGACAGGGGGGCCACGAGGCAGGGGGGCGCGCCCTAGGGGGGGCGCCCCCACCCTCGTGACCGCCTCTTTCGTTACTTGGAGTAGGGTCCAAGTCCCCTGGATCACGTTCGGTGAGAAAATCACGTTTCCGAAGGTTTCATTCCATTTGGACTCTGTTTGATATTCGGTTTCTTCGAAATACTGAAATAGGCAAAAAACAGCAATTTTGGGTTGGGCCTCCGGTTAATAGGTTAGTCCCAAAAATAATATAGAAGTGGAAAATAAAGCCCAATATAGTCCAAAACAGTAGATAAAGTAGCATGGAGCAATCAAAAATTATAGATACGTTGGAGACGTATCAGGCACCCCCAAGCTTAATTCCTGCTCGTCCTCGAGTTGGTAAATGATAAAAAGAGAATTTTTGATGCGGAGTGACACTTTGGCATAATTTCAATGTAAATCTTCTTAATTGTGGTATGAATATTCAGATCCGAAAGATTCAAGACAAAAGTTCATATTGACATAAAAATAATAATACTTCAAGCATACTAATCAAAGTAATCATGTCTTCTCAAAATAGAATGGCAAAAGAAAGTTCATCCCTACAAAATCATATAGTTAGGCTATGCTTCATTTTCGTCACACAAAGATGTTCCCAATTTCTATACCCCCGATGGCAAGCCAAGCAATTGTTTCATACTTAAATAATCTCAAACTTTTTCAACCTTCACGCAATACATGAGCGTGAGCCATGGATATAGCACTATGGGTGGAATAGAATATGATGATGGGGATTGTGTGGAGAAGACAAAAAAGGAGAAAGTCTCACATTGACGAGGATAATCAACGGGCTATGGATATGCCCATCAATTGATGTCAACATGAGGAGTAGGGATTGCCATGCAACGGATGCACTAGAGCTATGAATGCTCAGCAAAAGAAAACTAGTGGGTGTGCATCCAACTTGCTTGCTCATGAAGACCTAGGGCATTTGAGGAAGCCCATCGTAGGAATATACAAGCCAAGTTCTATAATGAAAATTTCCCACTAGTATAAAAAGACAACATATGAGACTCACTATATGAAAAACATGGTGCTACTTTGAAGCACAATATATATGAGACTCACTACATGAAGAACAAGGTGCTACTTTGAAGCACAGGTGTGGTAAAAGGATAGTAACATTGCCCTTTTTATTTATTTTCTTTTTTTGGGCCTTTTCTGGGCCTTTCTTTTTTTTTGATTGGGCAATGCTCTAATAATGATGATCATCACACTTCTATTGATTACAACATAAGGATTACAACTCGAAACTAGAACAAGATATGACTCTATATGAATGCCTCTGGCGGTGTACCGGGATGGTGCAATGAATCAAGAGTGACATGTATGAAAAATAATGCATGGTGGCTTTGCCACAAATACGATGTCAACTACATGATCATGCAATGGCAATATGACAAAAGTAAAGTATGTCATGATGATGATGAACGGAACGGTGGAAAGTTGCATGGCAATATATCTCGGAATGGCTATGGAAATGCCATAATAGGTAGGTATGGTGGCTGTTTTGAGGAAGATATAAGGAGGTTTATGTGTGATAGAGCGTATCATATCACGGGGTTTGGATGCACCGGCGAAGTTTGCACCAACTCTCAAGGTGAGAAAGGGCAATGCACGGTACGAAGAGGCTAGCAAAGGTGGAAAGGTAAAAGTGTGTATAATCCATGGACTCAACATTAGTCAAAAGAACTCATATACTTATTGCAAAAATTTAGAAGTCATCAAAAATCAAGTACTAAGTGCATGCTCCTAGGGGGATAGATTGGTAGGAAAATACCATCGCTCGTCCCCGGCTGCCATTCATAAGGATGCACAAGCCAGGTACACTTCATGTTTCAAATTTGTTACACAACTTTAACCATACGTGCATGCTACGGGATTTGCAAACTTCAACACAAGCATTTCTCAAATACACAACTACTCAACTAGCACGACTATGATATTATCACCTCCATATCTCAAAACAATTATCAAGCATCAAACTTTTCTTAGTATTCAACGCACTCAAAAGAAAGTTTCACATATCTTGAATACCAAGTATATTAATATTAAGCAAATTATCATGCTATTAACGACTCTCAAAATAATCTAAGTGAAGCATGAGAGATCAATAGTTTCTTTAAAACAAATCCACCACCGTGCTCTAAAAGATCTAAGTGAAGCACTAGAGCAAAAATTATCACGCTCAAAAGATATAAGTGAAGCACTATGAGCAAAACTATCAAGCTCAAAAGATATAAGTGAAGCACATAGAGTATTCTAGAAAATTCTAATCAAATTGGCTTCTCTCAAAAGGTGTGTACAGCAAGGATGATTGTGGTAAACTAACAAGCAAAGACACAAATAATACAAGAAGCTCCAAGCAAAAACACTTATCATGTGGTGAATAAAAATATAGCTCCAAGTAAATTACCGATGGAAGTAGACGAAAGAGGGGATGCCTTCCGGGGCATCCCCAAGCTTTGACTTTTTGGTGTCCTTGGATTATCTTGGGGGTGCCATGGGCATCCCCAATCTTAGGCTCTCTCCACTCCTTGTTCCATAATCCATCAAAAGTATTCACCCAAAACTTGAAAACTTCAGAACACAAAACTCAATAGAAATCTCGTGAGCTCTATTAGAGAAAGAAAACAAAAGACTACTTTAAGGTACTGTAATTAACTCATTATTTTTTTTATTCTCGTTAAACCTACTGTATTCCAACTTCTCTATGGATTGTAAACTATTTTACTAGCCATAGATTCATCAAAATAAGCAAACAACACACGCAAAACAGAATCTCTCAAAAACAGAACAGTCTGTAGTAATGTGTAACTAACGCAAACTTCTGGAACTCCAAAAAATCTACCAAAATTATACAACCTAGAAAATTTGTTTATTGATCAGCAGAAATTGGAATCAGTATTTTATCACGTTCTGGTGATTTTTAATAATTCGGGCACTGAGCGCAAAGTTTCTGGAAATTACAGCAAGATCAAATAACTATCATCCAAGAAGATCCAATAGGTCTAGCTTGGCACAAACACTAATTGAAACATAAAACCACATCTAAACAGAGTCTAGATGGATTATTTATTCCTAAACAGAAGCAAAAAGCAAAAAAAACTAAAAGGGGTTGCCTCCCAACAAGCGCTATCGTTTAACGCCCCTAGCTAGGCATAAAAGCAAGGATAGATCTAGGTATTACCATCTTTGGTAGGCAATCCATTAGTGTCTCTCATGATAGATTCATATGGTAATTTTATTTTATTTCTAGGAAAGTGTTCCATGCCTTTCTTTAATGGAAATTGGAATCTAATATTTTCCTTCACATCAATAATTGCACCAATCGTTCTAAGGAAAGGTCTACCAAGAATAATAGGGCATGAAGGATTGCAATCTATATCAAGAACGATAAAATCCACGGGCACATAATTCCTATTTGCAACAATAATAACATAATTAATTCTTCCCATAGGATTTTTAATAGTGGAATCCGCAAGATGCAAGTTTAGAGAGCAATCATCAAAGTCACGGAAATCTAGCAAATCACACAAAGTTTTGGGAATAGTTGAGACACTAGCACCCAAATCACACAAGGCATGAAACTCATAATTTTTTATTTTTATTTTAATAGTAGGTTCCCACTCATCAGAGAGCTTTCTAGGGATAGAGACTTTCAACTCAAGTTTTTCTTCATAAGATTGCATCAAGGCATCAACAATGTGTTCGGTAAAAGCCTTATTTTAACTATAAGCATGAGGAGAATTTAGCACGGATTGCAACAAGGAAATACAATCTATTAAAGAGAAATTTTCATAATTAAATTCCTTGAGATCCAATATATTGGGTTTAGCAACATCTAGATTTTTATTTCTTTCAATCCCACTTTTATCAATTTCATCATCAAGATCTAAAAACTCCGAATTCTTAGAACGCCTTCTGGGTAAAGGAAGATCATATTCAGTTTCATCAAGATTCATATTGCAAAACAAAGATTTAATGGGGGACACATCAATAACTTTTAGATCTTCATCTTGATTTTCATAGTAATTGGAAGAACACGCTTTAATAAAGGCATCTTTGGAAGCACGCATCCTAGCGGTTCTTTCTTTGCACTCATCAATGGAAATTCTCATAGCTTTGAGAGACTCATTGATATCATGCTTAGGAGGAATAGATCTAAGCTTTAAAGAATCAACCTCAAGAGAAATTCTATCAACGTTCCTAGCCAATTCATCAACTTTAAGCAATTTCTCTTCAAGCAAAGCATTAAAATTCTTTTGTGAATTCATAAACTCTTTAACACTACTCTCAAATTCAGAGGGCATCTTATTAAAATTTACATAAGAGATGTTGTAGGAATTTCCATAATTATTAGAAGGATTACTAGGATAAGGCCTAGGATTAAAATTCCCTCTATACGCGTTGTTACCAAAATTATTCCTACCAACAAAATTCACATCCATAGATTCATTAATATTCTCAATCAAGGTAGACAAAGGCATATCATTAGGATCAGAAGGAACACTCTTAGTAGCAAATAATTTCATAAGTTCATCCATCTTTCCACTCAAAACATTAATTTCTTCTATCGCATGCACTTTTTTATTAGTAGATCTTTCAGTATGCCATTGGGAATAATTAACCATAATATTATCTAGAAGTTTAGTAGCATCTCCTAGAATGATTTCCATAAAAGTGCCTCCCGCGGCCGAATTTAAAAGATTTCTAGAAGAAAAATTCAATCTGGCATAATTTTTTTGTATAATCATCCACAAGTTCAAACCATGAGTAGGACAATTACGTATCATTAATTTCATTCTCTCCCAAACTTGTGCAACATGTTCATGATCAAGTTGCTTAAAATTTGTAATATCGTTCCTAAGAGAGATAATCTTAGCGGGAGGAAAATACTTAGAGATAAAAGCATCCTTGCACTTGTTCCAAGAATCAATACTATTTTTAGGCAAAGATGAAAACCACGCATTAGCACGATCTCTAAGCGAAAAAGGAAATAGCTTCAATTTAACGACATCATTATCGACATCTTTTTTCTTTCGCATATCACATAAATCAACGAAGCTATTCAGATGAGTTGCGGCATCTTCACTAGGAAGGCCGGCGAATTGATCTTTCATAACAAGATTCAACAAAGCAGTATTGATTTCACAAGATTCAATATTGGCAAGAGGAGCAATCGGAGTGCTAAGGAAATCATTATTATTGGTATTGGTGAAGTCACACAATTTGGTAGCATCTTGAGCCATCGCGACAAACAAGCAATCCAACACACGAGCAAACAAAAGGCAACAGGAAAAAGAGGAGGAGATTGGGAAAGAGAGGGTGAATAAAACGGCAAGGGTGAAGTGGGGGAGAGGAAAACGAGAGGCAAATGGCAAATAATGTAATGCGAGAGATAGGGATTGTGATGGGTACTTGGTATGGTTGACTTGCTCTTGCGTGAGCCTCCCTGGCAACGGCGCCAGAAATTCTTCTTGCTACCTCTTGAGCATTGCGTTGGATTTCCCCGAAGAGGAGAGGATGATGCAGCAAAGTAGCGTAAGTATTTCCCTCAGTTTTTTAGAACCAAGGTATCAATCCAGTAGGAGGCCACGCACAAGTCCCTCATACATGCACAAAATGATAGCTCCTCGCAACCAACGCGATTAGGGGTTGTCAATCCCTTCACGGTCACATACGAGAGTGAGATCTGATAGAGATGATAAATAATATTTTTGGTATTTTTGATATAGAGATGCAAAGTGAAAAGTAAAAGGCAAAGTAAAAACAAAGCAAGTATTAAAGTGATGGAGATTGATATGATAAGAATAGACCCGGGGGCCATAGGTTTCACTAGTGGCTTCTCTCAAGAGCATAAGTATTCTACGGTGGGGGTGAACAAATTACTGTTGAGCAATTGATAGAATTGAGCATAGTTATGAGTATATCTAGGTATAATCATGTATATAGGCATCACGTCCAAGACAAGTAGACCGAAACGATTCTGCATCTACTACTATTACTCCACTCATCGACCGCTATCCAAAGATGCATCTAGAGTATTAAGTTAAAACAGAGTAACGCCTTAAGCAAGATGACATGATGTAGAGGGATAAATTCATGCAATATGATAAAACCCCATCTTGTTATCCTCGATGGCAATAATACAATACGTGCCTTGCAACCCTTTACATCCTTTGGGTAAGGACACCGCAAGATTGAACCCAAAGCTAAGCACTTCTCCCATTGCAGAACTACCAATCTAGTTGGCCAAACCAAACGGATAATTCGAAGAGACTTGCAAAGATAACCAATCATACATAAAAGAATTGAGAGAAGATTCAAATATTATTCATACATAAGCTAGATCATAAACCCACAATTCATCGGTCTCAACAAACACCCCACAAAAAGAAGATTACATCAAATAGATCTCCATGAGAGAGGGGGAGAACATTGTATTGAGATCCAAAAAGAGAGAAGAAGCCATCTAGCTACTAGCTATGGACCCGAAGGTCTGAAGTAAACTACTCACACTTCATCGGAGAGGCTATGGTGTTGATGTAGAAGCCCTCCATGGTGGATGCCCCCTCCGGCGGAGCTCCGGAACAGGCCCCAAGATGGGATCTCGTGGATACAGGAAGTTGCGGTGGTGGAATTAGGTTTTTGGCTCCTCTTCTGATTGTTTGGGGGACGTAGGTATATATAGGAGGAAGGAGTACGTCGGTGGAGCGACAGGGGGCCCGTGAGGCAGGGGGCGCGCCCTGGGGGGGCGCCCACCCTCGTGACCGCCTCTTTCGCTACTTGGAGTAGGGTCCAAGTCCCCTGGATCACGTTCGGTGAGAAAATCACGTTTCCGAAGGTTTCATTCCGTTTGGACTGGGCCTCCGGTTAATAGGTTAGTCCCAAAAATAATATAAAAATGGAAAATAAAGGCCAATATAGTCCAAAACAGTAGATAAAGTAGCATGGAGAAATCAAAAATTATAGATACATTGGAGACGTATCAGCTACCGACGCAGGGCTTCGCCTAAGCTCCGCTACGATATGATCGAGGTGGATTATGGTGGAGGGGGGCACCGCACACGGCTGGGAGAGATCAACAGATCAACTTGTGTGTCTAGAGGTGCCCTCCTGCCCCCGTATATAAAGGAGCAAGGGGGAGGCCGGCCGGCCCTATGGGGCGCACCAGGAGGAGGAGTCCTCCTCCCAGTAGGAGTCACTACAAAAAAAAAGACACATCCGTGACATTTTGGGCCGAACGAAATTTTTTTCTGTCATACATATGACACTTCTATGACGATAATTGTGACAAAACCCGGTATCATCATAGATGTGGTGGGCTCCTACTTACATGACAAAAAATCATGACAGGAAATGGGCTTTTCGTCCTGGGCGGGCCGGAGACGCAGCTGCATGACATTCTTTGGGCCGTCAATGACGGAAAAAAACCGTGGTAGAAGCGAGGGGGAGGAAAATTTTGGGGAGTTTGTAGCGACCAGACCTCAAACAGTCCAATCTCTGTGCTCATGTGTCATCCCTGGATCAGTAATGCTGACACCACACAGTACTTGAAGGATTTATAACAGAGTAGCAATCACACACTTATTACATCGAGTGTCTCAAAAGAGAACTTAATAAAATAAATATGGCATAAGGCCATCTAAATACGATAACAAATGAAGGCTTGGAAGAATAAGCGAGTCCATCAACTCCAACGGCATCATCGAGTATAGAACCACGACCTAAGCACCTTACTCGTTGTTTGAAAAGTCTGCAACATGAAACGTTGCAGCCCGAAACGGGTCAAGACATGGAATATGCCGCAATGTAACACATAGAGAACAATAATGGAATAACTATACTACATGCATATTCGGTGGTGGAAAGCTCTATGGTTACAGTTTTGCGTAAAGCCAATTTTTCCCTACTGCAAAGGAATAAGTTTATTTAACTATCATGGTGGTTGTTAAACATTGAGAATGGTTGACAGCATTCTCAATCCCAATTAAAAGTACTCATTATCATCCCAACAATATTAATTAGAAGTAACATGATGAGATTCACATGATATCCAAGTACTAGATACTCAAGTTGTCCATAACCGGGGACACGACTAATCATGATTAGTTTATACACTCTGCAGAGCTTTGCGCACTTTTCCCCACAAGAATCGATCGCCTCCGTTGGATTTCTCGCACTACAAGATGTTTGAGAAACGGATGACCGAGACATAGTCTTTCGGAAGCGCTAGCACCTTACGTATGGGTAGACCGGTACACCTACTTTCCCCTACATCTGCTAGTCTACCCGTAAGAGTTCGCACGACTTAATCAACTATGCCAGAGCCCATAATGGCTTGTGGCTGCACACGGAAGTTTCTATCATGAATAATCTCATGATCCCTTTGAGCCTGGGTGGCGGTCCGAAGAAAAACAAGCAAGTCCTGATGGAAACCAGGTGCCTCAATCCACCCAGATGTGTGTTTAAGTTGCCACCTTAAATAAACCATTAATTTAACAATCTCACATCTGTCATGGAATACACTCACCCAATCCACGTCTACTAGCATAGCATGGCATAATAAGCAAACGTAGAAGTAACTCACAAGGGTTGATAATAAAATAGGTAATAGGTACTACCTCAACTACTTCCCATCCCACAATTTAATTAGATCCTAAATCAATGCAATGTTTGAGGGTTGATCTAATGCATAAAAACTGGGTATGAGAAAAGATATGATCAAAGTGTTACTTGCCTTGCTGATGATCCGCGAAACCTAAAGACTCGAAATAACAGGCGGCACACTCCGGGTATTCTATCGCAGACAAACAAAAAAGCATACAATAAGTACTCATCTAATGCACAGGTAAAACTCAAATAAAAGATCTAACCAGAAAGTTCAACTTAAGAACTCCGGTTTGCAAAAAGAATCAAAACAAACGAAGCAACGGAAGTCAAACGGCGAAAGAAAACATCTTCGTTTTACTTATCTGGATCTAAGCCATATTTTACAGAAGCAAAAACTTGTTTAATTTGGTTATTCGGAAAGAGGGTTTCGAGACGAAACTCCAGGCACTTGAATCGCCTGATTCCGATAAACGAGCGAAAAGTTATACTAAAACGAAAATCGGATCAGAAATCGCGATCAGAAAAATCGCGGATTAAATCCGAGAAAAAAAAAACGACGAACAGGTTAACGAGCGAGCGTTCGTTAACTAGATCTAATCGACGAACACGTTCGTTAAAACGAACGAACGAGCTTAACGCCGCTATTTAACCTAACCGAAAAAACCGATCTAATAAAAACCGAAACTAAAAAAAGCGTAGAAAACCGATCGGTTTTGAAAAAAAAACGGCGGTTTAGAGGCGGTAACGCCCGAACCTCGGAGGCGGTCGGCGGCGGCGGCTCAGCGGCGGCGGCGGCGACGGCGGCGGCGCAAGGTGGCGGCGGGTCTGGCGGCGGCGGGGCCCGGTTAGGGTTAGGGTTTGGGGCGAGGTGGGCCGGCGGCGGGGATTGTTGGGCTGGGGCGGCTCGGGCGGCGCTTTATATAAGCTTCCCCCGGGCGGAGTCCCGCTCAGGTACGGCCCGAAGGTCGGTTCGCGTTTTTTTTAAATAATTACGCGCAAAAAATCAAACGAAAGAAATACTAAACTGTCTCCAAAAATCCCGAAATAATTTTTCCTGGGCTTCTAAAATCAAGCCGGACAAGATGAACATTTATTTGGGGCCTAAATGTAATTTTGAAAAACGCGCATTTTTCCTAAATCCAAATAAAAAAACGGAAAACTCCAAAATAAAATCTTATTTGATTTTTTATTAAATCTTCATTATTTCTTTATTTTGGGAAAGTAATTTTATTCCCTCTCTCATATTTTGATAGTAGAAATAATTGAAGATAAAATAAATAAAATCAAACGATCCTATTTTCAAAATTTGAGAAAACTCAAATATGAAAATAACGAAATCCCAACTCTCTCTGTGGGTCCTTGAGTTGCGTAGAATTTCTAGGATCTAGCCAACAATGCAACAAAAATATGATATGGAATGATGATCTATGTATAACATTCCAAATTGAAAATTTGGGATGTTACAAACCTACCTCCCTTAAGATGAATCTCGCCCTCGAGATTCGGGTTGGCTAGCAAATAGGTGAGGGTGGGCCTTAAGCAAATCTTCCTCTCACTCCCAGGTGGCTTCTTCCTCGGTGTGGTAGCTCCACTGAACTTTGCAAAACTTGATGACCTTGTTGCGGGTGACTCG
Organism: Aegilops longissima; assembly: GCA_021605205.1. NCBI lineage: Eukaryota > Viridiplantae > Streptophyta > Magnoliopsida > Poales > Poaceae > Aegilops > Aegilops longissima. Next base: position 74,854,373 of record CM038676.1, read on the forward strand.
GCTGGCAAACTCCAGAATCTTAACTGGTTTCCCCTCGTAGGTCAAATCGTCGTTCAACTGAATTGCTTCCAGTGGCACCGTGTCTCTCAGTGGTATATCAGCCATCTCTGCGTGGCACTTCTTTAACTGAGAAACATGGAACACATCGTGAACACCTGATAATCCCTCGGGTAATTCCAACTTGTAAGCAACTTCTCCCATACGTTCCAAAACACGATATGGTCCTACAAATCGGGGTGCTAACTTTCCTTTAACTCCAAAACGCTTTACTCCTCAAAGCGGAGATACTCGAAGATAAACTCTGTCTCCGACTTCGTACTCCGTCTCCTTGCGTTTTGAATCCGCATAGCTCTTCTGTCTTGACTGGGCTACCTTGAGCCTATCGCGAATTAAATTCACTTTCCGTTCAGACTCCTTAATCAAATCTGGTCCAAACAACTGGCGGTCTCCAACTTCATCCCACAACAACGGGGTCCTGCACCTCCTTCCGTACAAGGCTTCGAAAGGGGACATTTTCAAACTAGATTGATAACTGTTGTTGTAAGAAAATTCTGCGTATGACAAGTTGTCATCCCAACTTGATCCATAATCCAAAGCACAGGCTCTAAGCATATCTTCCAAAATCTGGTTGACTCTCTCGGTTTGTCCATCGGTCTGTGGATGGAAGGCTGTGCTAAACTCCAGCCTGGTACCCAAAGTTTCATGCAACTGCTTCCAGAACTTCGAGGTAAACTGGGTTCCTCTATCTAATACTATACTCCTCGGAACTCCATGCAAACGGACGATCCTGGTCATGTATATCTTAGCCAATTTGGCACTGCTGTAGGTAGTCTTTACTGGAATGAAGTGTGCTACCTTCATCAACCGATCCACTACAACCCAAATCGAGTCGTAGCCGGAATGAGTCCTGGGTAATCCCGTGATAAAATCCATGCCTAGTTTATCCCACTTACATTCGGGTATCGACAATGGCTGTAACAATCCTGTTGGCTTCTGATGTTCTGCCTTTACTCTCTAACATACATCACAAACTGCTACATGTTCTGCAATATCCTTCTTCATTCTGGTCCACCAGAAAGTATTTTTCAAATCCAAATACATCTTGGTATTTCCTGGGTGAATCGAATATGGTGAATCATGTGCCTCTTGCAGAATCAACTTCCTGATCTCCGGGTCATTGGGCACATAAACACGATCCTCAAACCATAAGGTATCGTGCTCATCCTCACGAAATCCCTTAGCCTTTCCTTCGCTCATTTTCTCCTTAATAGAAGCAACTTCCTTATCTGTCTTTTGAGCTTCTCTGATTTCCTCTATCAAAGTAGACTGAATTTCCAACGCTGCTACATAGCCTCTCGGAACTATTTCCAAACATAGCTCATGAAGATCCTCGCTAACTCCTTTGGTATTTCTCCGTCATTAGTGTGTTGACATGGCTCTTACGGCTTAATGCGCCGGCTACTACATTAGCCTTTCCGGATGGTAATGCAACCTCGATCGTAATCCTTGATGAGCTCCAACCATCTCCTTTGCCTGAGATTCAATTCCTTTTGCGTGAAAATGTACTTCAAACTCTTGTGATTCGTATACACCTCACAATGATTTCCAATGAGAAAATGTCTCCATGTTTTCAAAGCATGCACTACGGCTGCTAACTCCAAATCATGTGTGGCATAATTCAATTCGTGAGGTTTCAGCTGTCGTGAAGCATATGAAACAACTCTTCCCTCCTGCATGAGCACTGCTCCAAGTCCTCGACGTGAAGCGTCGCAATACACCTCATAATCCTTGGTCCGATCTGCAGAATTAGCACCGTGAGGTAACCAAACGTTTCTTCAACTCCCGAAACTAGCCTCACACTCCTCACCCATATGAACTTGGTATCCTTCTTCAAAAATTCTGTCATAGGCTTCGCAATCCTCGAGAAGTTCTCAATAAACCTCCGGTAGTATCCTGCTAGTCCAAGAAAACTCCGGATCTCTCCAACTGTTGTTGGTGCTTCCCGCTTGTCACAAGAGCAACTTTAGTGGGGTCTCGCTATACCTTCTCCGGATATAACATGTCCGAGAAATCCAACTTCCTTTAACCAAAACTCACATTTACTGAACTTGGCATATAACTGATGTTCTCTGAGCTTCTCCAGTACCAAACGCAAATGCTCCTTATGTTCTTCTTCATTCTTCGAGTAAACCAAAATATCATCAATGAACACCACGACGAACTTATCCAAAAACTCCATAAACACCTTGTTCATCATGTTCATAAAATAGGCTGGGGCGTTAGTCAGACCAAATGACATCACGGTATACTCATACAGCCCATACCTGGTGGTAAAAGCCGTCTTAGGTATATCCTGCTCCCGAATCTTCAACTGATGGTATCCTGATCGCAAATCGATTTTGGAAAATACTTTAGCTCCTTGCAACTGGTCAAACAAGTCGTTGATCATCGGCAACGGGTATTTGTTCTTGATTGTCACTTCGTTCAATCCTCGATAATCAACAACCATTCTTAATGATCCATCCTTCTTCTCCACTAGAAGTACTGGCGATCCCCAAGGCGAGGAACTTGGGCGAATAAAACCTTTGTCCAGCAACTCCTTAATCTGTTTCTTAATTTCCTCCAAATCTTGGGCTGGCATCCTATATGGTCTCTTAGATATCGGTCCAAAGCTCGGCAGAGTTCAATCGAAACTCAATGTCTCATGCGGCGGCATGCTCCGCAACTCTTCCTAAACACGTCCGGTAATCCCTTACCACTGGTACTTCCTCCTGCACAACTCCTGATAAGGAATTTACATGTGCCCTCCTCGGCTCATGCCGTGATACATACTTGATTCTCCTTCCTTCTGGTGTCGTAAGCAAAACTGTCTTACTAGCACAATCGATGTTTCCTACATACATCGACAGCCAATCCATACCAAGAATTACATCCAAACCTTGGGACTCCAATATAATTAAATCCGTTGGGAAAACATGCCTTCCTATACTTAAAGACACTTGAAAACATCCTTGACTGGCCATATACTCCGCTCCTGGTGAGCTTACTAGCATGGGCGTCTTAAGAGTCCTAGCGGGCAGGCTAAACTTATCCACAAATCCCCTTTATATGTATGAATGCGATACACCAGTATCAAAAAGAACAACTGCAGTAAATGACTTAACCAAAAACTTACCTATTACTGCATCTGGCTGAGCTTCAACCTCCTCCACGCTAACGTGGTTCACATGTCCTTTGTTAAAAGGGTTCGGCTTCTTTCCTGAGCTTCCATTGCCGTTACCATTTTGGGCCTCTGGACATTCATTTGCATAATGCCCAGTCTTACGGCACTTAAAACAAGTGATATGGCTCAGGTCCACCTTGGATGGTGTTGACGGGTTGGTGCGGTTTTGTCCATTACTTCCTCCATTCCCGTTTCCATTCTTTGTGCCATTATGATTGTGCGAGCTACCCTCCGTGAGTATGCTGAAATTGACCTCCGCCTTTGGGGTAAAGCGTAATTTCTACTAAGCTCCGTAATTGTACTTCCCCGTCCATACTTCCTCTTACGATTGTCAATCTGCTCTCGCTTCCTTCAATCATAAGAGCACGGTCTACCAACTCCTGGTAGTTATTGAAGGTGGCTACCATCAACTGCATGCTCAGCTCATCGTTCGGTCCTTCTAGAAACTTCTCCGCTTAGTCATGCGTCAGTAGCAACGTTATCCGGGGCATAACGTGCTAGTTTACTAAAGTCATCCACATATTGTGCCAACTGTCCGTCCTCCTTGGCGCAAGTTGCGAAACTCACGCTTCTTCATGACCATAGCTCCAAATGAAACATAGGCAAGACGAAAGCTTGTCTGGCTCGATCCCATGTGACGGTGTCTCTGAGGTAAGTGATCAGTAAATTCTCCCACCATGCTGCTGCAGGTCCTTCAAGCTTATGTGCGGCAAATTTAACCTTTTCCCCATCTGTACATCCTGTAGTGGTTAACTCCCTCCCTACTTTGCGGAGCCAATCATCTGCAACAATCGGCTCGGTGCTACTGGAAAACACCGGCGGATTCAGCCTTAAGAAAAGGGTCAAATGATCAACAGGTGGTGGTGGTGGTGGGTTGTTGTTGTTGTTGTTGTTGTTGTTGTTGTTGTTGTTTTTGCCTTGGTTCTATACCAATGTTTGAATCAAGGCATTCGCTCTCGAATCAATCGAGTGACCTCCGCGGAAAACAAATCCGGGGTCGCGTCTCGGAGGCATCTGAGGGTTTATAGAAAAGACGAGAGTTAAGAATAGAATGAGATCTAGGGAGAAAACGCTACCCATATGCACATGAGACAAAAACACACAATATCACTCCAATCAAATCAACAAGGGCATACAACGGTCTATCTATCGTTACAAAGTGCTGGAACTAAAACTAATTTTTTTAATGGGGGAATTCTACTACTGTTATGGTGGTCAACTAGAAAAACTGCTCCGATGAAGACTCCATGATATCTGCTCCAGCTTCATCTTCGAAATAATCATCACTAGGATCGGAATCGGTGTCGTCAATGATGATGTAGTTCTCTGGACAGGTGCAATCTTCATCTTCTCCTCCGGGTGCTGAATTTCCCATGAGTTCTTCAATCTTCTCCTTAAGATCGCCGTTTTGTCTCACTAGAGCTACAATCTCCTCCATTTATTCCTTGCGAGTGGCCTTCAGTTCTCCTTCTAGTTCGATAATCTTGGCTTTTGCTTTCTTCAACTCCATCATGTCTGAGCACATCTGGTTCTCCTGGCGTCGAATGTGCTGACTTAACTCTTGGATGAAAGCTGCAATGGATTGGTCCTTCTTAGTGCGAACTATCTCCCATTGTTCATCTCGGCGTCCGCAAATCTCGTAGATAGTATCCTTGAGGTCATCTTGGTAAACTTCTCCAATGCGTCCCATGGTTATGTGAGCTGCCATGCTCTTTCCCAGACTCCAAGTTGGTGCATTAAAAACACACTCTATGGGCTCCGTGATTGGCGCAAACGTCCTTCCGGGAACTTGAGCTTGAATCTTCCAGCGCTCCTCTTCGGGTAAAGTGGAATTGTAGGTCCCGGTGAAGCTTGGTATTCCGATGTTCAGGTACTTAGTGACTTCCTTCAGGTGTCGTCCAAAGGGTTTATCTTCATCCGGCTGGGTGAACTTGATCCTCGCTTCCGTCATCCTAAAAGAGTAGAAAAGATGAGGAGTTAGAAATGAGAAGAGAGTAATGATCTAGGGCTTTAGATTAATGGTCGTGTCCTACAGTCAGCGTGTGCTCTGATACCATCTTTGTAGCGACCATACCTCAAATAGTCCGATCTCTGTGCTCAGGTGTCATCCCTGGATCAGTAATGCTGACACCACACAATACTTGAAGGATTTATAACAGAGTAGCAATCACACACTTATTACATCGAGTGTCTCAAAAGAGAACTTAATAAAATAAATATGGCATAAGGCCATCTAAATACGATAGCAGCGGAAGGCTTGGAAGAATAAGCGAGTCCATCAACTCCAACGGCATCACTGAGTATAGAACCACGACCTAAGCACCTTACTCGTCGTCTGAAAAGTCTGCAACATGAAACGTTGCAGCCCGAAAACGGGTCAGCACATAGAATATGCTGGCAATGTAACACATAGAGAACAATAATGGAATAATTATACTACATGCATCTTCGGCTGGTGGAAAGCTCTATGGTTACAGTTTTGCGTAAAGCAAATTTTTCCCTACTGCAAAGGAATAAGTTTATTTAACTATCATGGTGGTTGTTAAACATTGAGAATGGTTGACAGCATTCTCAATCCCAATTAAAAGTACTCATTATCATCCCAACAATATTAATTAGAAGTAACATGATGAGATTCACATGATATCCAAGTACTAGATACTCAAGTTGTCCATAACCGGGGACACGGCTAATCATGATTAGTTTATACACTCTGCAAAGGTTTGCGCACTTTTCCCCACAAGACTCTATCGCCTCCGTTGGATTTCTCGCACTACATGATGTTTGAGAAACGGATGACCGAGACATAGTCTTTCAGAAGCGCTAGCACCTTACGTATGGGCAGATCGGTACACCTACTTTCCCCTACATCTGCTAGTCTACCCGTAAGAGTTCGCACGACTTAATCAACTATGCAAGAGCCCATAATGGCTTGTGGCTGCACACGGAAGTTTCCAGCATGAATAATCTCATGATCCCTTTGAGCCTGGGTGGCGGTCCGAAGAAAAAAGGCAAGTCCTGATGGAAACCAGGTGCCTCAATTCACCCAGATGTGTGTTTAAGTTGCCACCTTAAATAAACCATTAATTTAACAATCTCACATTTGTCATGGAATACACTCACCCAATCCACGTCTACTAGCATAGCATTGCATAATAAGCAAACGTAGAAGTAACTCCCAAGGGTTGATAATAAAACAGGTAATAGGTACTACCTCAACTACTTCCCATCCCACAATTTAATTAGATCCTAAATCAATGCAATGTTTGAGGGTTGATCTAATGCATAAAAACTGGGTATGAGAAAAGATATGATCAAAGTGTTACTTGCCTTGCTGATGATCCGCGAAACCTAAAGACTCGAAATAACAGGCGGCGCACTCCGGGTATTCTATCGCAGACAAACAAACAAGCATACAATAAGTACTCATCTAATGCACGGGTAAAACTCAAATAAAAGATCTAACCAGAAAGTTCAACTTAAGAACTCCGGTTTGCAAAAAGAATCAAAACAAACGAAGCAACGGAAGTCAAACGGCGAAAGAAAACAGCTTCGTTTTACTAATCTGGATCTAAGTCATATTTTACAGAAGCAAAAACTTGTTTAAGTTGGTTATTCGGAAAGAGGGTTTCGAGACGAAACTCCAGGCGCTTGAATCGCCTGATTCCGATAAATGAGCGAAAAGTTATACTAAAACGAAAATCGGATCAGAAATCGCGATCAGAAAAATCGCGGATTAAATCCAAGAAAAAGAAAAACGATGACCAGGTTAACGAACGAACGTTCCTTAACTAGATCTAATCTGACGAACACGTTCGTTAAAACGAACGAACGAGCGAACGCTCGCTATTTAACCTAACCGAAAAAAACCGATCTAATAAAAAAACCGAAACTAAAAAAAACCGTAGAAAACCGATCGGTTTTTGAAAAAAAAAACGACGGCGCGGTTTATGAGGCGCGCGAACCTCGGGAGGCGATCGGGCGGCGGCTCGGCGGCGCTGACGGCACCGGGCGGCGGCGGGCGGCGGCAAGGGCCCGTTAGGGTTAGGGTTTGGGCGGGGTGGGCGGCGGGGGGGTTGTTGGGCTCAGGCGGCTCAAAGGCGCTTTATATAAGCTGCCTGGCGGAGTCCCGCCTGCACGGCCGAAGGTCGGTTCGCGTTTTTAAATAGTTACGCGCAGAAATTCAAACGAAAGAAATACTAAACGTTCTCCAAAAATCCCGAAATAAATTTTTCCCGGCTTCTAAAATCAAGTCATACAAGATGAACATTTATTTGGGGCCTAAATGCAATTTTGAAAAACGCGCATTTTTCCTAAATCCAAATAAAAAAATGAAAAATTCCAAAATAAAATCTTATTTGATTTTTTATTAAATCTTCATTATTTCTTTATTTTGGGAAAGTCATTTTATTTCCTCTCACATATTTGATAGTAGAAATAATTGAAGATAAAATAAATAAAATCAAACGATCCTATTTTCAAAATTTGAGAAAACTCAAATATGAAAATAACGAAATCCCCAACTCTCTCCGTGGGTCCTTGAGTTGCGTAGAATTTCTAGGATCTAGCCAACAATGCAACAAAAATATGATTTGCAATGATGATCTATGTATAACATTCCAAATTGAAAATTTGGGATGTTACTCTTCTCGCTTGACTGGCTACCTTGAGCCTATCGCTAATTAAATTCACTTTCCGCTCGCACTTTAATCAAATCTGGTCCAAACAATCGGCGGTCTCCAACTTCATCCCACAACAACGGGTCCTCGCACCTCCTTCCGCATAAGGCTTCGAAGGGACATTTTCAAACTAGATTGATAATCGTTGTTGTAAGAAAATTCTGCATGATGACAAGTTGTCATCCCAACTTGATCCATAATCCAAAGCACAAGCTCTAAGCATATCTTCCAAAATCTGGTTGACTCTCTCGGTTTGTCCATCGGTTCAGGATGGAAGGTCGTGCTAAACTCCACCGGTACCCAAAGTTTCATGCAACTGCCTTAACTTCGAGGTAAACCGGGTTCCTCTATCTAATACTATACTCCTCGAACTCCATGCAAACGGACGATCCTCGGTCATGTATATCTTAGCCAATTTGGCACCGCTGTAGGTAGTCTTTATCGAATGAAGTGTGCTACCTTCACAACCGATCCACTACAACCCAAATCGAGTCGAAGCTGAATGAGTCCCGGTAATCCCGTGATAAAATCCATGCCTAGTTTATCCCACTTCCATTCGGTATCGACAATGGTCAGTAATAACTCGCTGGCTTCGATGTTCTCGCCTTTACTCTCTAACATACATCACAAACTGCTACATGTTCTGCAATATCCTTCTTCATTCTCGTCCACCGTAAAGTATTTTTCAAATCCAAATACATCTTGGTATTTCGGTGAATCGAATATGGTGAATCATGTGCCTTGCGTAATCAACTTCCCGATCTCCGGGTCATTGGGCACATAAACACGATCCTCAAACCATAAGGTATCGCGGCTCATCCTCACGAAATCCCTTAGCCTTTCCTTCGCCATTTTCTCCTTAATAGAAGCAACTTCCTTATCTGCCTTTTGAGCTTCTCGATTTCTCTATCAAAGTAGACTGAATTTCCAACGCTGCTACATAGCCTCTCGAACTATTTCCAAACATAGCTCATGAAGATCCTCGCTAACTCCTTTGGTATTTCTCCCGCATTAGTGTGTTGACATGGCTCTTACGGCTTAATGCGCCACCATTACATTAGCCTTTCCGGATGGTAATGCAACCTCGCATCGTAATCCTTGATGAGCTCCAACCATCTCCTTTGCCCGAGATTCAATTCCTTTATGTGAAAATGTACTTCAAACTCTTGTGATTCAGATACACCTCACAATGATTTCCAATGAGAAAATGTCTCCATGTTTTCAAAGCATGCACTACGGCTGCTAACTCCAAATCATGTGTGGCATAATTCAATTCGTGAGGTTTCAAATGTCGTGAAGCATATGAAACAACTCTTCCTCCCCGCATGAGCATCGCCCAAGTCCTCGACGGAAGGCCGCAATACACCTCATAATCCTTGGTCCGATCCGCAGAATTAGCACCGTGAGGTAACCAAACGCTTCTTCAACTCCCGGAAACTAGCCTCACACCCTCACCCATATGAACTTGGTATCCTTCTTCAAAATTCTGTCATAGGCTTCGCAATCCTCGAGAAGTTCTCAATAAACCTCCGTAGTATCCTCGCTAGTCCAAGAAAACTCCGGATCTCTCCAACTGCTGTTGGTGCTTCCCAGCTGTCACAAGAGCAACTTTAGTGGGTTCATCGCTATACCTTCTCCTGATATAACATGTCCGAGAAATCCAACTTCCTTTAACCAAAACTCACATTTACCGAACTTGGCATATAACCGATGTTCTCTCGAGCTTCTCAAGACCAAACGCAAATGCTCCTTATGTTCTTCTTCATTCTTCGAGTAAACCAAAATATCATCAATGAACACCACGATTTAACTTATCCAAAAACTCCATAAACACCTTGTTCATCATGTTCATAAAATAGGTCAAGCGTTAGTCGACTAAATGACATCACGGTATACTCATACAGCCCATACCGGTGGTAAAAGCCGCCTTAGGTATATCCTCGCCCGAATCTTCAATCGATGGTATCCTCGATCGCAAATCGATTTTGGAAAATACTTTAGCTCCTTGCAACTGGTCAAACAAGTCGTTGATCATCGGCAACGGTATTTGTTCTTGATTGTCACTTCTGCTCAATCCTCGATAATCAACAACCATTCTTAATGATCCATCCTTCTTCTCCACTAGAAGTATCAAGCGATCCCCAAGGCAGGAACTTGGGCGAATAAAACCTTTGTCCAGCAACTCCTTAATCTGCTTCTTAATTTCTCCAAATCTTGGGCTGGCATCCTATATGGTCTCTAGATATCGGTCCAAAGGCTCGGCAAGAGTTCAATCGTAAACTCAATGTCTCTCGTCTCGGCGGCATGCTCCGCAACTCTTCCGAAACACGCCCGGTAATCCTTACCACCGGTACTTCCTCCCGCACAACTCCCCGATAAGGAATTTACATGTGCCTCCTCGCTCATGCCGGATACATACTTGATTCTCCTTCCTTCCGTGTCGTAAGCAAAACTGTCTTACTAGCACAATCGATGTTTCCTACATACATCGACAGCCAATCCATACCAAGAATTACATCCAAACCTTGGGACTCCAATATAATTAAACTGCTGGGAAAACATGCCTTCCTATACTTAAAGACACTTGAAAACATCCTTGATCGGCCATATACTCCGCCTCCCGTGAGCTTACTAGCATGGGCGCCTTAAGAGTCCTAGCGGCAGGCTAAACTTATCCACAAATCCCTTTATATGTATGAATGCGATACACCAAGATTAAAAGAACAACCGCAGAAATGACTTAACCAAAAACTTACCTATTATCGCATCCGGCTGAGCTTCAACCTCCTCCACGCTAACGTGGTTCACATGTCCTTTGTTAAAAGGGTTCGCTTCTTTCCGAGCTTCCATTGTTGCTACTATTTTGGGCCTCCGACATTCATTTGCATAATGCCCATTTACGGCACTTAAAACAAGTGATATGGCTCAGTCCACCTTGGATGGTGTTGACGGGTTGGTGCGGTTTTGTCCATTACTCTCCATTCCCGCTTCCATTCTTTGTGCCATTATGATTGTGCGAGCTACCCTCCGTGAGTATGCTGAAATTGACCTCCGCCTTTGGGGTAAAGCGAATTTCTACTAAGCTCCGTAATTGTACTTCCCGTCCATACTTCCTCTTACGATTGTCAATCTGCTATCGCTTCCCTTCAATCATAAGAGCACGGTCTACCAACTCCCGGTAGTTATTGAAGGTGGCTACCATCAATCGCATGCTCAGCTCATCGCTCACCCTTCTAGAAACTTCTCCGCTTAGTCATATCAGTAGCAACGCTATCCGGGGCATAACGCTAGTTTACTAAAGTCATCCACATATCGCCAACCGTCTCCCCCTCCTTGGCGCAGTTGCTAAACTCACGCTTCTTCATGACCATAGCTCCAAATGAAACATAGGCAAGACGAAAGCTTGTCAAATCGATCCCATGTGAAAGTTGTTCTGTGGTAAGTGATCAAAATTCTCCCACCATGCTGCCGCAGGTCCTTCAAGCTTATGTGCGCAAATTTAACCTTTTCCCCATCTCGACATCCCGTAGTGGTTAACTCCTCCCTACTTTATGAGCCAATCATCTCAATAATCGCCTCGGTGCTACCGGAAAACACCGCGGATTCAGCCTTAAGAAAAGGGTCAAATGATCAACAGTGGTGGTGGTGGTGGGTTGTTGTTGTTGTTGTTGTTGTTGTTGTTGTTGTTTTTGCTTTGGTTCTATACCAATGTTTGAATCAAGGCATTCTCGCATCGAATCAATCGAGTGATCTCCGCGGAAAACAAACCGGGTCGCGCCTCGGAGGCATCCGAGGGTTTATAGAAAAGACGAGAGTTAAGAATAGAATGAGATCTAGGAGAAAACGCTACCCATATGCACATGAGACAAAAACACACAATATCACTCCAATCAAATCAACAAGGGCATACAACGGTCTATCTATCGCTACAAAGTGCCGGAACTAAAACTAATTTTTTAATGGGGAATTCTACCATCGTTATGGTGGTCAACTAGAAAACTGTCCGATGAAGACTCCATGATATCCGCCCAGCTTCATCTTCAAATAATCATCACTAGGATCGGAATCGTGTCGCCAATGATGATGTAGTTCTCTCGGACAGTGCAATCTTCATCTTCTCTCCGGTGCTGAATTTCCCATGAGTTCTTCAATCTTCTCCTTAAGATCGCTGCTTTGTCTCACTAGAGCTACAATCTCCTCCATTTATTCCTTGCAGTGGCCTTCGCCTCCTTCTAGTTCGATAATCTTGGCTTTTGCTTTCTTCAACTCCATCATGTCTCGAAAGACATCCGGTTCTCCCAAGGCCGAATGTGCTGATTTAACTCTTGGATGAAAGCTGCAATGGATTGGTCCTTCTTAGTGCTAACTATCTCCCATTGTTCATCTCGCCGTCCGCAAATCTCGTAGATAGTATCCTTGAGGTCATCTTGGTAAACTTCTCCAATGCGCCCCATGGTTATGTGAGCTGCCATGCTCTTTCCTGCACTCCAAGTTGGTGCATTAAAACACACTCTATGGGCTCCGTGATTGGCGCAAACGCCCTTCCGGAACTTGAGCTTGAATCTTCCAGCCTCTTCGGGTAAAGTGGAATTGTAGGTCCCGTGAAGCTTGGTATTCCGATGTTCAGTACTTAGTGACTTCCTTCAGTGTCGCCCAAAGGGTTTATCTTCATCCGTCAGGGTGAACTTGATCCTCGCTCGCCATCCTAAAAGAGTAGAAAAGATGAGGAGTTAGAAATGAGAAGAGAGTAATGATCTAGGGCTTTAGATTAATGGTCGTGTCCTACAACAACAGGTGCTCGATACCATCTTTGTAGCCACTATACCTCAAATAGTCCGATCTCGTGCTCGTGTCATCCCCGGATCAAGAATGCCGACACCACACAATACTTGAAGGATTTATAACAGAGTAGCAATCACACACTTATTACATCGAGTGTCTCAAAAGAGAACTTAATAAAATAAATATGGCATAAGGCCATCTAAATACGATAGCAGCGAAGGCTTGGAAGAATAAGCGAGTCCATCAACTCCAACGGCATCATCGAGTATAGAACCACGACCTAAGCACCTTACTCGTCGTTCGAAAAGTCTGCAACATGAAACGCTGCAGCCCGAAAACGGGTCAAGACATAGAATATGCCGCAATGTAACACATAGAGAACAATAATGGAATAATTATACTACATGCATCTTCTACCGGTGGAAAGCTCTATGGTTACAGCTTTATGTAAAGCAAATTTTTCCCTACCGCAAAGGAATAAGTTTATTTAACTATCATGGTGGTTGTTAAACATTGAGAATGGTTGACAGATTCTCAATCCCAATTAAAAGTACTCATTATCATCCCAACAATATTAATTAGAAGTAACATGATGAGATTCACATGATATCCAAGTACTAGATACTCAAGTTGTCCATAACCGGGACACGGCTAATCATGATTAGTTTATACACTCGCAAAGGTTTGCGACTTTTCCCCACAAGACTCTATCGCCTCCGCTGGATTTCTCGCACTACATGATGTTTGAGAAACGGATGACCGAGACATAGTCTTTCGTAAGCGCTTAGCACCTTACGTATGGGCAGATCGGCACACCTACTTTCCCCTACATCTGCTAGTCTACCCGTAAGAGTTCGCACGACTTAATCAACTATGCAAGAGCCCATAATGGCTTGTGGCTGCACACGGAAGTTTCCAGCATGAATAATCTCATGATCCCTTTGAGCCTGGGTGGCGGTCCGAAGAAAAAAGGCAAGTCCTGATGGAAACCAGGTGCCTCAATTCACCCAGATGTGTGTTTGTTGCCACCTTAAATAAACCATTAATTTAACAATCTCACATTTGTCATGGAATACACTCACCCAATCCACGCCTACTAGCATAGCATTGCATAATAAGCAAACGAGAAGTAACTCCCAAGGGTTGATAATAAAATGTAATAGGTACTACTCAACTACTTCCCATCCCACAATTTAATTAGATCCTAAATCAATGCAATGTTTGAGGGTTGATCTAATGCATAAAAACCGGTATGAGAAAAGATATGATCAAAGTGTTACTTGCCTTGTCGATGATCCGCGAAACCTAAAGACTCAAATAACAAAGGGCGACCGGTATTCTATCGCAGCATAAACAAACAAGCATACAATAAGTACTCATCTAATGCACGGTAAAACTCAAATAAAAGATCTAACCAGAAAGTTCAACTTAAGAACTCCGGTTTGCAAAAAGAATCAAAACAAACGAAGCAACGGAAGTCAAACGGCGAAGAAAACAGCTTCGTTTTACTAATCTGGATCTAAGTCATATTTTACAGAAGCAAAACTTGTTTAAGTTGGTTATTCGAAAGAGGGTTTCGAGATTTAAACTCCAGCGCTTGAATCGCCCGATTCGATAAATGAGCTAAAAGTTATACTAAAACGAAAATCGGATCGTAAATCGCGATCGTAAAAATCGCGGATTAAATCCAAGAAAAGAAAAACGATGACCAGGTTAACGAACTAACGCTCTTAACTAGATCTAATTCGACGTAACACGCTCGTTAAAACGAACGAACGAGCTTAACGCCGCTATTTAACCTAACCGAAAAACCGATCTAATAAAAACCAAACTAAAAATCAGAGAAAACCGATCGGTTTTTGAAAAAACGACGCGCGGTTTATGAGGCGCGCGAACCTCGGGAGGCGACGGCGGCGGCGGCTTCAAGGGCGGCACCGGCGACGGCGGGCGGCAAGGGGCCCAAGTTAGGGTTAGGGTTTGGGCGGGCGGGCCGGGCGGGGTTGTTGGGCTCGGGGCTCAAAGGGCGCTTTATATAAGCTGCCCTCAAGCGAGTCCCGCTGCACGGCCCAAGGTCGGTTCGCTTTTTAAATAGTTACGCAGAAATTCAAACGAAAGAAATACTAAACGCTTCTCCAAAAATCCCAAATAAATTTTTCCCGCTTCTAAAATCAAGTCATACAAGATGAACATTTATTTGGGGCCTAAATGCAATTTTGAAAACGCGATTTTCCTAAATCCAAATAAAAATGAAAATTCCAAAATAAAATCTTATTTGATTTTTATTAAATCTTCATTATTTCTTTATTTTGGGAAAGTCATTTTATTTCCTCTCACATATTTGATAGTAGAAATAATTGAAGATAAAATAAATAAAATCAAACGATCCTATTTTCAAAATTTGAGAAAACTCAAATATGAAAATAACGTAAATCCCCAACTCTCTCCGTGGGTCCTTGAGTTGCGAGAATTTCTAGGATCTAGCCAACAATGCAACAAAAATATGATTTGCAATGATGATCTATGTATAACATTCCAAATTGAAAATTTGGGATGTTACAGAGTTCCTGACACGGTGGAGGTCGGGGTCGAGCGATGCACGCTTTCTCGCATGACACGCGCGCAGGCGTTGGCTCTAATCAACCCGAGTGAGGCGTTGGGCTCTAATCGAACCCGAGTGATTGCACCGCAGTTACGCGTTATCAACCCGGAGCGATCGATCGATGGTCGTTAATCGAACCCGATGGAGCGATTCTTCGCTATCGCTGCTAATCAAGCCGATCGATTGGATGAACAAAGAGAGTTGCGGGCGGGGGTTGGATGAACAAGGAGCGTGGCGCTTCGTGGATGAACAGACCCCGTGGTGGAGGGCTGGATGAACAGAGACGGTGGAGGGGTGGCCGTGGAGGGGTGATTGAACAAGACCCTGTGGTGTGGAGGGCGTGATGAATAGTAGATGGTGGAGGGGTGCCCGGGAGGGGTGGTTGAACAAGAGCGGTGGAGAAGCGCGGTGGAGGCTGGATGAACAGAGCCCGTGGAGGCCGGAGGAGGTCGACGGTAGCCCGTGGAGGCCGGAGGAGGTCGACGTGAAGATGAACAAGATCTCGGAGTCCTGCTTATGTACGCCACACCCTCCCGGCGAACAGACCCTATTTCACCGTGAGGCCCAACACAAGTCCGCTTTCGCCCGCTTTTGCGGTACGTCACACCCTCCCGATCAATCGACCCTGCTTCGACCGTAGGGAGGTCCGCTTCTCGCTTTTGCGGTACGCCACACCCTCCCATCAACAGACCCCTGCTTCGACCGTAGGAGGTCCGCTTCTCCATTTTGTGGTACGCCACACCCTCCCGGCGAACAGGACCCCGCTCCAACGAGGTTCGCTTCTCCGTCGCGCGGTACGCCAGTCTCGCTTCCATCGCCTGCTCCGGCCCAAGCCTCCCGGCGAACACGACCACGCATTCCGCTCCGACCCAGCCGGTTGGTTTCTATGAACACGACGACGACGCTGTTTCTCCGTTCGACCCAGCCATGTACGTATGCGCGAGTAGGCATTCGAGACCCTGCCAGTATGTAATGCGACGCGGGTCAGATTTTCTTTCTTGCACCTCGCCACAGACGACGTACATGCTACGGCGCGCTTCTACATCGACATCGCGGCGCTTCTTACTACGACACGCGGCGCCGCTTACATCGACCAAGATGTACGCACACGTCATGACTGAATGACAACGCTACGCACGCTTCGACCAGCGGGTCCCGATCGTCCGCACTTCCTTGCCTCGCGAAGATGCTGGTGGGTCCTAGCAATGGGGCTTAATCGCTTTGTTTTTTTTGCCCGGACGCACTTCCTTGCGTATAAGATGTAGCTGGTGGGTCCCAGCAATGGGGCGAATCATTTTTTTGCCCGGACGCACTTCCTTTGCGTATGAAGATGTAGCTGGTGGGTCCCAGCAATGGGGCTTAATCGCTTTTTGCCCGGACGCACTTCCTTTGCGTATGGCGTGCAGCTGGTGGGTCCCAGCAGTGGGGAAACGTTTTTTTCGCGAACACGGTGGCCCGGTCCCGTGGGTCCCCGCTGTCGTGGAGGAATAATTATTTTCCGCGTAATAAGGAGGCACTTCCTTGTCAGCGCCATGGACCCACTGTCATCCTTCCAGATATAGTCCACGTCCGATGGAAGTCGCTCGACCACGCTGACCACGCCACGCCGAGAGTACCTGTATGGTGGACGGCGCCAGGCCTAGGAAGGGGACGACGGGAGTTGGGAAGACGCGCAGGAAGGAAGCCATGAGAGGAGTACGAGGATTCACCGTTCTGCTGCGGTGTGAGGTTGCCGCCGCCGCAGGCTCCGCCAGCGATGGGGATAGTAGGGGGCGGTGAGGCCTCTACGGTAGCACATCCGGCCATGGGAAGCAGGAGCATGCGGCACGACTAGCGCTGCTTTGGGCGGCTGGAGCAAGAAGACCAGAGGTTGAAGAAGCACTACGGACGTTGGATGGACATCGTACGGTCACTAGAGCTAGAATTGTTTATATTGACTAAGTTGACAAAGCCCTCCGTCCCCGTCAACTTAGTAGGCCCACAAGTCAGCCTCCCACAAAGGTGGGTCACAGCTAGCAGGGGGTATTCATTTTTTTGTGCGTAATAAGGAGGCACTTTCGGTGGGTCCAAGCTGACAGCAGGGGGAATGTTTTTTCGCAAAATACGGTGGCCCGCCGGGTGGGTCCCAGCAATGTGGCAAACGCTTTTTCGTGAAATACTGTGGCCCATCCGTGGGTCCCTCGCTGTGTGGAGGAATAAATTATTTTCCGTGATAATAAGGAGGCATTTCCTTGCGGCTGCCGTGGACCCAATCACGCCTCTTCACATACAAGATTCTTCCGATGGAATTCGGTCGTTGACCACATTGACCACGCCGCGCCGAGAGCACCACGACGGTGGAAGACGGCGAGGCCTAGGAAGGGGACCACGCGGAGCCGGGGAAGAAGCAGCAGTGGATGCCCACACGGAGAGGAGTACGAGGGTTCACTGTTCGGCTACACGCCGCCGCAGTAATAACAGGGGTGGGTGAGTGGAGGGAGGGATGGCCTGGCCAACGGTGGGAGTAGTATGGAGGTGGTGAGGCTCACGGCAAGACAGCCGCCACGGAGGCAGGAGCAAAGCGGCACAACCGGGGCTGCTTTGGGCGGCCGGAGCAAGAAGACCAGAGGTTGAAGAAGCACTACGGCCGCTGGATGGACATCGACGGTCAATGAGCTAGAATCGCATATTAACTAAGTTGATAAAGCCCTTCATCCCCGCTAACTTAGTAGGCCCCGGCCAACTTAGTGGACATCGTATGGGGAGTATTCTTTTTTGGGCATAATAAGGAGGCACTTCCTTGCGTGCTCAAGCAAAGCGATTCTTCACTTCCTAAGAAGATATAGTTGGGGTCCGAAGCCAGCAGCAAAGAACGCTTTTTCGCTAAATACGTAAGCCCTTTCGTGGGTCCCGGATGTCGTGGAGGAATCATTATTTTGCGCGTAATAAGGAGGCATTTCTTGCGGCGTCAGGACCCAGGACCCGGTATCACCTCTCCACGACAGTCCACTTTAGATGCATGTCGGTTGTTGACCACGCCACGCCGAGAGCACCGTGGCGATGGACGACGGCGAGGCCTAGGAAGGAACGACACGGAGGCGGGAAGACTCGCAGCTTGTTTCCCACGCGAGGGGAGTACGACCGACGAGGGTTTATCGTTCGCCCGCCGTCACCGGAGAATAACATGAGGTGGGACCGTGGGTGAGTAGAGGGATGGCTAGGCCCGCTGATGGGAGTTCGTCTGGGCGGTGAGGCTGCGCGACAAAGACAGCCCTTGCGAGGAGGAGGGAGCAGGCAGTCCCGCCGGCGCTTGTTTGAGCGGCTGCAGCAGGAAGAGCAGAGATTGAAGAAGCACGACGGCCGTTGATTGGACGTCCAACAGTATACAGGCCATCTGTGGAAAGCCTCAAATCTGTGGAAAACATCATACAGCCCATCTGCCATTATTTCAAATAGTTTACAGCCCATTTGCTAATTCTTACGGGTTTTTTTGGATCCCATATTCTTTTTGTTAGCATTACAGCCCATATTGTGGCCACGGTTAAAAAATTATACGAAATTTTGCATATGTCGGTGCGGTCTGAACTGTTTTTAATCCCGAAATTTCGAGTCACATTCAGACTGATTTTAAAAATAAATGTATATCAATATAAAATCCAATAAATTGTCCACGCATAAAAATCAATGCAATTTAAAATCTCAAATGACAAAAAGATATTTGAAACTAATTGCCGGTTTGATGTGTTTTAAAATGTACATCCCATTTCTCATTCTCGATAGACCATTTTCTCGGCCATTAATGAAGCTCTCCTCGCCTTGAAAGATTTGCAGCCCAACAGGCCTGGTAAAGCGACTTTACTTGACAAATCACAAAAAACTGGGCTAGCCATTTTCGTAAAGAAAAAAAACTACTGGGCTGGTCTGTGGTAAACATAAAAGGAAAGGTTGTCTAACAGCCGTAGTGTCCCGCACAGCCCAGCTTGACACCCCGCTTCCATCTCAAAAACAAATTAGATAAATGCCACTCCAATTATGGCGATTCATAAAATGCCACTGCAATTTCCAAACTTTGAAAATGCCATCGTAATTTTTGCAAACTTTGAAAACGCCACCGCAGTTTGCAAACTTTGAAAAACGCCACTCAGATTGAAAAATGCCACTAGAAATGGCATGAAATGGCATTTTCAAAGTTTGGAAATTGCAGTGACATTTCTGAGGCATTTATCAAATTAACCCAAAACAAAAATAAATGGGCGAGCTGTCGGGTCCCCTCGTGCCACCGCTCAGTAATTCTCTTGTTTATTGACTACGCTGACAATGGCATGGGACCCGGATGTCGAAAATCCACTAGGCGGAGCCATTTTTATTGGCTTGAAATAAGGAGGCACTTGCTTGCGTCATCGCCATGACCTTGGCGGGTCCTCGCTGTCATCCTTCCACGCATAATCATTTCCTGATTGTGTACGCGTCAACTTGCTAGGCCCACAAGTCAGCCTCTAAACCCGTGGAGGACAAATACAACCCATTTTAAAAAATAACAGCCCATTCCATACGTTCAAACAGAAAGTTCAACATTCAGAGCAAAGTAATAGGTCTGATCCACATATAGAGTACTGAACTTCCACGTTGACAACCATCATAGCCAAGTTAACTATCTACTCCCACTAGACAAGTACTAACTTACTCTTTGCTAACTAGACGATGCGGCCGCCTTACGTGGTACACGCTAAATGCCGCACCGGCCCCTGCTCCTCGCCTCGGACTTGCCAGAGGTGCGAGAGAAGCGTGCGTTGCTCGCGCTGCTGGCTCCTTTTCATGTCGGCGTGGTCCACCGGCTTGGCTTCCAAGCGGAAACCCACTTGACGAGCTGGTAGTAAAAATCGGCGCCGTGAACGCAGCGTCGTGCCCACAGCCTCCGTGGCTATTTGTCGGCGCCGCCTCCATGTAGTCGGCCCGATTCGGGCACTCGCTCGTGACTCAGAGTGTCGGTCTTGCCGCTGCTCCATGTCGGCCGGCAGCGCAAATCGGCGATACGCTGCTCCTCCGCCAGCGGTCGCGCCCAACAACTCCTGCTCCTCCGCCATGCGGTCGCGCTCCAACAACTCCTCGATCGCACATTGCCATCTAAAGACAGATAGAATGCCTCCTCCCTCCGTCGCCTTCCGTGAAAAACCGAACACTAGTTCCGGCGGTGACCGCCTCGGCGTCGCTTTGCCACGGACAAAGGGGCATGGTGGACGGGCGAGCAACGCCGGGCGGTGGGGGCTTATGAGGATATGGCGAGTTGGGTCACGGTGGCACCGGAGAAGGCCGAAACAGTACTTATAGGGGAAGGTAGCGCGACGGTCATCGGAATTCAATGCATAATGGCTTAGCGCGCCGACTTGCCATGGAAAACTAGGAAATTGAAATTATGCCTCGTGCTGTCCCCGCCGATCCTGGGTCGCACGCCGCATGGCGGTCTAACGAGTGCACTCAATCATCTCCTCCTTGTCAATAATGATTTCACGGATTTAAAAAGCCCGCAAAAATTAAAGCGTATCTTTTTCACATCGCTTAGCTGCCTTAATTACGACGGTTGCATGCAGCACTCGTAATCGCTCACAGGCGTTATCTGAAGCGACATGCAATGAGTCGCAACCGAGGGCACGCATGCAGCCACTTAAATCGCTGGAAATAATTAGGCTTAAACTTCTGCATGCCATTAATTATTGCCATGCCTTGGTCTTGCTGCTTTGCTCAAGGGACTAATAAACCCGGACGGAGGGAGCACCTTGGTTGGTGAGAGGTTTGAATTAAGACCTGCAAACCGGAAAGGAGGTACTAGTAGGTGCATGATCCGCTATTTATTCGTGTGGGATCGAGTAGGTCATTTCTTGAATTGAGCCCTGCAAACCGGAAAGGAGGTAGTACGTGTGTGATCCGCTATTTATCCGTGTAGGATCGATAGTGTAGCTTGTCAGTTTGTTCAGAGGTAGGCATTTTTATCTGTGTAGGATCGATAGTGTAGCTTGTCAGTTTCTTCAGAGGTAGGAATTTTTATTCAAAAAAACTGCCACTTCGCATCTTGTGTCGCAAATAAAATTGCCAGGAGCACATTTGTAGGCTAGCTAGTGATCGATCAGTAACTTGTAAACACTGAGCGAACAGAAATAAGTAACTGTTAATGCATCTCAATGATTCACAGATCATATACAAATATGTAGCTCCAAAAGCAAAGATCAGCCACTTGGATCTTGCGTCGCAAGACTCATAACTAAAACTAACTAGTACGATTCCCATACATAAGATCAACATGTTAATGCATCTCAATGATTCACGGATCATATACAAATATGTAGCTCCAAAAGCAAAGATCTAGAAAAACATCTGTTCTTCCAACTAACATGGATGCTTCTCTTGGCCAACATTCAAGATGCATCGAAAGACAAATTTGTTTGTGAAGTCTACAATTCCTCTTGCAAACGTAAGTGGTTTCACCAACAGATGGAACCATGAGAATGAACCACACATGATGGAGGAACATCCACTGCAATATGATTTGGTCTTCTCTCGATCATTCCGCGAGACTATATTCGGAATACAAACTTTAACTTAGGGAAAATGATGCCCATTGTATAATCGACCAAAGCAATGAAGCACCTAGTGTTGGCCAAGAATAGTACAAGATTACTTTTTTTCAAAGTCCATGAAGTGACTATCCAATCTTTGTGTCTATTTTCAAATGGCACTGCATGCAGTGACTATACTATTCTTTTGTGCAGTTCAACCATTGCGGACACTTTGTTTGTTTGCCAAATAGCAACGGGCAGACATCTCTGTCTGCACAAATATCAAGCATCTAGTAAACATATACCACACCATGTTCGCAGTGATGGAAGAGGTGAAATCGATACAACCGAAATTGAGCATCCAATCATTGAATGTTGTCCTGCACCTCCAATGTAGGTCCACCCTGCCAATAAATTCACATGCAAACCACTAGTATTACTATCTAATGGCAGTACAAAAAGAGTAGCAAGATAGTATCAAACCATGTACCTTCCTAATGAACAGCTCATAGTGCCACCAATTGGATATAAAGGTTTGGAAAAAAACATGCTCCTAATGTTGAACCAGTTGGACTTTTTGTGCAGTTCCACTAAAATCGAGCATCCCTGTTTGCATAGATATTGAAAGTGTGATTACTAAAAAAGTGGCACTAGTTGAAGCATAGACTCACAAATATAAGCATTCCAATTTCTTAATGGGAAAAGGTAGCAAGACTGTTTCTAACCACCTGGTTGAAATAAAGCAACAATGGTGATGTCGAGAAGGCATACATAGTTTTTTCTCAAAAACTGAGCCATTCCCGACCTTTCCTCTTCTTTTAAGCAAATTTTGTGCAGTTCTACTAAAATAAAATGCCATCACCGCTTTGACAATTCAAAGACATCAGATAAAAGGAAATGACTTAACATTACATCATGATGTCGGGTATGTAGTCGACGGGCATTAGAGACAAACATACAGACCTCCTCCGATAACATAATGAACATTAATTTTAACAAAGGTGTGACTAGCTTTACCGGGTTAATTTGAGTGAACTCTACACCCTCTGTTCCTTAATATAAGACGTTTCGCGGTTCAATTTAAAGTACCCAAACGCCTAGTATTTAGAAAAAAGCAGTAGTAGTTTTCTTGAGCACATATCCGGGAAAGCTTGCCACACTTTATATATGTCCATACGCTAATGCAACACCATTCGAATACTACAAATATACACTAATCCGGTGGCTAGTGCAATAGTAGAGTAGTTAGTTTATTATAGGCTGTGCAACAACATTAGAATGCCTTAGCGAAAAATCTTTAATACATCCACAATCAACATTAACCCTGAAATAATCCAAAGGACATTAAATGGCATTGCTTAAATTTATCGGTGGCATTAGACCGAGAGCGGCATTAGTTAAATGTGGCATCACTTTAGTAGTAGCATTTCTTGACTTGACTCACAAGCGTTATACTAACAGCAAAAAAAAGTGGCAATAAGAGCATGGGAGGCCCATTCGGCAAAGGCGCACCAATCGATGTACCTCCACCAGACGCAGAGTGGTGAGGGAGGTATGGTTGCCCGAGCAACAAATATCCAGCAGCATATGTGGATTACGCCCCATTTTTGTTCTCTTTAGCCACCTTTTTCCTATGTGAGGACAACAAACCGATCGACCTGGTCATTCTCTATTGTGTTGTCATGCCTTTCTACCCTTCTTCAACCAAGAGACACGAGACTGCTCCTTAGCTACTGATTTTCCCTTTTCAACCTAGATGCGGATTCGATGCCTACTCTCTTGGACAAGATTGTCTCCTTCCATTCCTCATTCAACCTGCATATGGATTAGTCTGCATGAAGTAGGGTTTCCTTTAATAGTGCAAATTATGGTTTTCGTCTGCTTGGCGAGCAGAGCAGAGGATAGCAAATTTGGAAGATGGTGGAGTGGAAAAAGATACACATGCAACGACGTGCCAGATGGGGCAATAGAATAAGGGTATGGTTCGAAAAGAGGTAGCATACACGAGGGTCGTGGAAGTGGCTTCGCCAGGTCGTCGCCCTCCGCACACACTGGCAGCGAGCTTGGGGACGGAGGCCATCCAGTCGGGCGCTTAGGTCCGAGAGGACGGCCTTGTCGCCGCTAGTCGTGACTCGCCGCCGATGACGAAAAGGCCAACGCTGCACGTCCTTTTCTTCCCCGCGGATCTGTGACCACCGTGAGGAGGGAGAGAGGGGCCGTCTTTTTAGATCCGGAGAGAGGTGGTAGTGTGAGAAGCAAGTGGGCAGCCCTTGGCAAGAAAGCGCCAAGCTCCAGCCTATATATCTTTTTTTATACTACTAGTACGGGAGGTGGAGTAGTGGTAGAGTAGTTTATATTTTCTCTGCGTCACGAGCACCAATTAGTCGTGCTTCAAAACTGAACAGCACGCCATTAAAAAATAAAGGTCGATAACTAATGCGGCACCTCGGCCAACGCGCGGATCGCATTTTGCACGAGAAATTACACACCATGTTTCGCTGACATGTGGTCCTGCTCCAACATATGAGTGAGACGACGGCGAGTAGTAGGAGTATTTCGAACCGACGTGTAGGCCGGGCGCCTTCTTCGTGAACTGTCAGAAACCGGGCAACCGTCCACCGACTCTTCGCATTTCCCTCTCGATTTGGAATTGCCGTCGCACGCTCTTCCTCTCCCTCCTCCATTTTCCTTCAGCCCTTCACCCTTTCTTCTGCCATTGCTCAAATCTCTTCTCCATGGAGGGAACATGACGGAAACGACCCCGTTATTCTTGCCCCGATCTGAAAGATGACATGGTGGAGGAACTCATTGATCGATGCGATGTCATCACCTCGGCTAGCATGGCAGGTTCATTCAAGCCCATTCTTGACTCAACTAATAACATCATTACAAGAAACCCAAGAGTCAAGGAACGGTTTGATCTCCCCTATCTTCTTCGCCGTGGCCCTGATGACTGGCGCCGTCACGACGGAGGCCTCGCCCTGTGCAAGTTGATGCCGCTTGATAATGATACGTATGATGTTAAGATGCCATCGCTTGAGGGAAAGGCTTGGGCAGGCGCAAATGGAGATTGGGTTGTTTACATTGGGTCCAACTGCGAGTGGGAACTTGTGAATGTGTACACTCATGACCGGGTTCCACTTCCAAAAATCTCAGCAGATCGCCCGGAGGTTGAGCACACCGGTATTGTACGCGCTCAAATACAATCATGGTGACTGTCTTCTACGGAAGATAGCAATTTCTCGAGTTCCCAACCGCTCTTGGAATTACAACAACTATGAAGTTGTTTCTATCTTCGACAAGCTTGTTGTCGTCCTTGATGGTTTGACTCGATGGATATTGCTCAAAAATCAGTTTCTGTACACGGATGAGTACTGTGATGCAATTGAATACGAGGGCCTTGTGTTTGCTGCCACCACTCATGGCACTGTTTTTGCAGAATCATTATTTCGGTACGTTTGTCTTCCACCGTAATTATAGTTGTTTCATCCACATGCATGCGGGTTAGCAAGTTTCCCTTTACTAATTAACCTTCTTCTTGTGTTTCCAAGGTCCTGCGAACATTCCACCACCTATACTTGAAGATTTTTATAACAAAGGGGGAGATGACGATGGTGATGATCACGAGCATGAGGACGAGCATCGCCCGTATACTATTTGGCGCTTGGCAACTAATTCCTATGGACCACCTCTTCTCGTGTGTATACAGCCCACTGATGATGTTACTGCTAAGGAAGCAGGTGTAGTCTCCCATGGTCGCACTCTCCGGACCTATTCCAACACCCGTTGCATGGTATTGGGATAGATACTAGTGTGCTAGCGCCAACTCCTTCTCTCCTGTACAGAATTGATAGTCTTGGAGAAAACTCGCTCTTCCTTGGACAAAACTATCCAATGATGGTGAAAGGCGATCCAACTATTGTTGACACAATGTTACTACCATTTATGAGAAGCAAGCGTGTCTATACCTCGGACATTTGGGTGGTTCCCTACCACGGCATCGATATAGTAGGCCGCTTCACCGGATGATCGTCTTGCGTTGGTCTCGGATCGACAATGGATGGCCCGTCCCCTGAGAATCACTTGTGGTTCAAAGCAAGCGCTTCCAACGCCGAGGAATGGTTGAGTTGAAGTTCATTTCATTGCTTGTTATTTGTTGTGTGGTGAAAACTTTAGTATTTATAATGTATCCTCGTTGTCGATGTGGGTTGATGACCTGTTGTATGTAATAAAATGATATGCCTATGATAAACTTACTAAATTTATGAATGGCTTTCGAGTTGCTTCTGTGAGTGAGTGGTGCGACGAGGCAAAAAAAATATTTTCCGAATACATAATTGTACGTGCATTGCAATAGGTTATCGGATGAGGCCAATCAACAATAGTAGTACACTATTTGTACTACCTTCACATGCTTCGTGCATCGTGCGGGTGTTTTTACTGTAGCCATATTGTACTACGTAACTAGCACCTCGAATCCTCGATACTAGTAGTACTAGTAAGTAGTAGGAGTAGTAGGGTGGCATGGGCCAGAACAAGCATTCACGCCCGTGAGTACGGCACACGCCACCAAAGACGACTTCCATCGACACCATATTTCTTGGAGTCCGTATAGAGCAATCTCTTCAACCTCATCGTTTTTCTAACTCAGCCATCACAAGCGGGCGAGGTGGGGTTTGCCGATAGTCGGTTTCCTTAATCTGCGGTCCCACTTGTAAGGCCAATCTGCAACGCACGACCCCAAACGGACCTCCGTTTTGCATGAACTCCAACGATAATTTTGACTAGAAAAGCAAGACCAAAGAAAACAAGAACCACAAGAATACATTTTACTACTCCCGTAAGTTGGATTAGTGCCTTCTCGATGCAATCATTGTTGATCTGCGGAGGCTCGATCTTGCATGCTTCTTTCTTCTTCGAGTGTAAAGAAGTAGACGTTGCTTCCTCGCATCTAGTCTCTTGTCTAGCCTCTATTCTAGTACTCCTCCAAATTGCTTTTCTCTGCGTCCTAGCAAAGAACACGCATACCAAGTAGGAGTATCAACAAGTGCACTAATCTCATCTATAGTCTTTGTGCTAGCTAAAAGTGCTAGAACATCTACTAAATTGCTCTATCAATATATGGATGTACTCTTCTTCCCAATACAAAACTTGCATCCATTCTACTCCCTCCGTTGCACAATACATGCCTTCTATTTGTCAAAATATATATGTATCTAGACATGTTTTAGTATATAGGTACATCCATTTTGGACAAATGGAAGTCAAGTATTTTGGAATGGAGGAGTACCAATAATTTTTTAAGTTAGCACAACTAGTCTAATCCGAGAGCACAACCAAGATTTGGTCGGGTTCTTCCTCCTTTTGGTCGACACGTGGGACATCCAAGATCCAGTCGTGTCGTGAAAGAAAATAGAGTGGTAGTTGAAGCCACAAGATGTGCATCTTGGGTTAAACTGTAAATAGAATCTTACTACTCTTGAGTAACTCCAAAAGCGCCACCAAGATCTTTCTTGGATTTGTTTTTCATCACCAGACATCGAGGTGAAAGATGTGCGGGTTCATCAGGTCCGCTTATGCGTTTCACCGACATGTGGGACCGCATGTGAGCAAGCAGACGATGGGCTGCGCAGCGTCTGTTGGTGGCCGAGAAGAGAGATAGAGGAGGGCTGAGCACGGACTGCAGGAATTTTGTTCTATGTACCTCGATATAGGCTCGATATAGTGGGGTGGCATGGGCCATAACTAGCATTCACGTCTAGCAGTACGGCACACGCCACCAACATGAGTCCCATCCGACACCAATTTTCTTGGAGTCTGTGCTACACCATCTCTTCTCCCTCCTGTTTTCTCAGCCATCGCGCGTGGGCGGGTGGGGGTTTGCCGATAGTCGGTTTGCTCAACTGCGGTCCCACTTGTAAGTGAAAATGCAACACCGCGACGCATTCCCGCTTGAGCGGTGTGCCGACCAACCGTGTGGGGTGCGACGCGAACACGGCAGCTTTTCCTTTTGAACTCGTATCTTGTAAAAT
Source organism: Aegilops longissima (assembly GCA_021605205.1). Taxonomy (NCBI): domain Eukaryota; kingdom Viridiplantae; phylum Streptophyta; class Magnoliopsida; order Poales; family Poaceae; genus Aegilops; species Aegilops longissima. The sequence goes on from CM038676.1 coordinate 74,882,218, forward strand.
TTGGTTCGCTCCATGGCGCAATCGATAGATAGAAAATAACGATTTTGCCTAGAGTAATGAGAAGTTTGGTTCGGCGCCGTTCATGCATAGATGCGTCGAAAATTATGAAGTTGATGCGAAAGGTAAGATAATTACTGTAGTATCATATACTACTACATGGATTTGACGGATCCATCAACGACATCCTCACGCCCTAGTGCGCCGGGTCACCAACCGATGTGTGAGGAGTAGCGGCGTTGGTGGCGAGCTCAACGTGCTTCTGAACAATGTCTTCCAAGGTTGCCCTGCGGTCCAAGAAGGCCAGCGTCCTATCGTCCTCCTCTTGCATGTAGTAGTCCTTGTGGGCGATTTGCGCGTGAACGTGGGTGATTATGTCGATGGTGTCTTCTGCGCCGGTGCTGCTTGGCGCAGCGACCTCGAGGTGGACATTCTCCGGCGCAACGGCGGGCAGTCGCAGGGCCACCAGTGTATCGAAGAGGTTGTCACCATAGTGGCCGTTGAGGGTGGCGGGCATCGCAGAGCCTGAGCACGTCGGCTGGAGGCTTACGTCAAAGTCGTCCGCGAGCTTCTTGACGACGGTGAACTTGTCGAGGAAACCGACGAGGATCTCGTCGAACAAGGAGACGGTTGTCGTCCAGCGCCCTCGCCCTAAGCGGCCTCAAGCAATACTACACGAGACATTCCTCGTTGCAGCCGCGAGTCGCGTCGTGGACCATCTGGCACAGCCGGTGATGCTCGCGCCATCGCCTCCATGGGTCAACTGATCTTGCGATTCGGTGATCACTCTTGCCCTTGGTTAGCATGCGTGGAGTGCGTGGGATTTCATACTACTTCTCGGCCCTCTCACCTGCCTTTGGGCGTATGATAGGTGGGCCAGCCACCCCTGGCCCACGTGTCATTCACCCAAAGGCGATTCCGTAAGTCAATGAAGCTGCGTCCCCTCCCGTGCGGTGCAGTATAGTCATCTCACCGGACCTCTAGTTAGGGCCAAACGAGAGAAGTTTGATGTTTACTGGTTTATTGGTCCCCTTTGCATTTTGCGCCGTGCGAAACTTCTTACTGCAGCCATTTTATTCGCTGCTTGACCTTTGATTTAACTAATAAAATGTTAATGCATGTAAACAAAAATGTTGTGTAAGTCACATTACGAAAACCAAATAATCCCAAAACACTTAGGCACGGTGCATTAACTCCCTCCTTGTTTCTTATTTCGTGACATATCAACCAATGAGAGATGTGGGCCGTGCATGCTTTCAATGACTTGAGACTACCAAACATGACATGCAGTGTTTAGTTCATTGCCTGTAATCCTATTAGTAGTTAGCAAAAAACATTAAGTTCTCTCACGATAGGAATAAAACACCATGTATTTATTTACGAGGGAGTAGTACATTTTTGTGACATGCATTACTAGATATTGCTAGTCAAATACTAAAATCCAGATGGACGTGGTAGTACTCCTAAATCCAGACGGTGGTGCTACTAGTACTAGTAGTAGTACTACCTCCGTCAAGTTTATTGGTCCTCATTGTATTTAAGTGTCAAATTTTGACCATAGATTAAACTAACAAAATGTTTACGCATGTTACCAAACATTATATTTTTGAAAACTATGGTCAAATCTGAATCCAATGAGATAATTTTTTGACATGCATTAACATTTTATTAGTTAAATCCTTAGTCAAAATTTGACACAAACTACAAAGGGGACACGTAAACCGGACGGAGGTAGTACTACCAATGTAGTAGTAGGAGTACTAACAACGTACTACCCGTTGGTCAAATTATTACGTCTTGCTCCTCATAGTGAAGTGACAAGACCTGCGCCAGAGATGACACTGAGTATAGGCGCAGTGTTCGCATACCATAGTCAGCCTCACCGTCGTGATCACTATCATCATGGTGTAGAGCTAGCCTGCTTACAACTAGCATTGTTCGACATAATTTCCCGTGCGTAGATGCACATGCATTGCACGGAACACCAAGATTGGGGGTGGACGGCTCCGGCAGCGGCCATCGCGCCAGATTTTTCCACGGCCTTCTAGGTGTGGTGGGGAGGAGAAAAGGCTGATTGTGAGAGACAAGGAGTTGTTTGTAAATAGGGAACAAGTACGGGCATATTTTTGTAAAAATGGAGAAGCTTGGTTTGTATGTGTCAGATCTAGATCCGACGGCTATTGGTGAAATATGGGAGGCACAACATCATCACCAACTCATGACATGTTTGACTCGCAGGATTTTGAAAACGCAGGAATAGGACACGGCAATATTACAAGTTTCAAACTGATATTACAAATGTTAGGAGTAATGCTGCACCTAGGAAGAGGGAATTACTAGGAAGTTTACGTAAGAACTTTTGTTACTTTAGGTGGATGCAGCATTATCATACAAACTAAAATCCACCACCCTGACAAGTTACTAATGGGAAAATAAGTTTTCCATTCTCTGGCCACTTGATGTTTCAAAAACAAATTCAGCTTCTGCGGAGACTTTGTCATTTAGGTTTAGACGCTTGCGGTGATCAGCACGCCATTCATTGTTGCGCCAGAGAACGTAAAACCTCATTACCTTGAGCACACTTGCCTCCAGAATAAAGAACCTGGCCAATTTAATCTCAGATGTGCTGCCTCGGTAGTCGATCAAATCAATTTCTGTAAGATAGAGATCAAGGCATTCGATGAGATTGTTATAATGCAGCACATTTTTCACTTTCGGGTCTTTTTTTATCTGCAAAAGAAGAGAACATATTAGAGCAGCTGGCTGCATAAGATTGCCGTGTCATCAAGAGGTACCAATATCATTCGCTCATACGATAGGGTTGGCTTGGCTGGCTAGTGAAATTTTTTCACTCTCTCTCTCTCTCTCTCTCTCTCTCTCTCTCTCTCTCTCTCTCTCTCTCTCTCTCTCTCTCTCTCTCTCTGTTTCCCCTCATTTAACTAGGAGCACGTGAAGAGCTTGGGCATTTGTTGCCTTCCACTATGTGGCCGATGCCATATTTCGCAAAAGTATGCCACATAATACGCATCGATGTCAAATCAAAAGATTTTGGCACCGCTCTCGCTATGTGAGAGAGTTTGGCACCGCTGTGCACACATACCCACATGTATAAACAAATCAATCAAACCCTACACCAGCCTCTCAATCTCCCAAACAAGTGTTTTTTTATTGCCTCGGTCCTCTCTCTCTCCCACGCAGTGTTTTTTCATTGCGTGAGTTAATTTGGCACCGGAGCAAAGTAGGTGATCCAGATTGAGGCACCAGGTAAGCAATGGAGGGACATCGATGCCAAATGCATCACAAGTGAATTTGGCACATGTTTTGGCCTACATAGCCCACTTTTGTAATACTACCTCATATTTAGTATAAAATTTTGACCATAGATTTACCTAAGAAAATGCCAATGCATGTCACTAAAAATTACACCATTTGAAATTATGTTCAAATACGAATCCAACGATATAGTTCTTAGTGACATGCATTAACATTTTCTCAGTTAAATCTATGGTCAAATTTTGATACTACAAAATTGGAAGAGTAAACTAGGACGGAGGTAGTACTTGCTCTTAGGGTAACCAAGAGTATTCTAAGTTACTTTCCACTATGACTAGCCTAGGGTGCTATAGTAGTACAGCATAAAAACGATGCAGGTGATCACGTGAGACAAAAATACTAAAAACATTTCTTTCGGTGCAGTGCGTAGATGCAGTTTTGAACACTACACTTGTCATCGTAATTTCGGAAAATTACGAAAAAATTGAGCTACGTTGTGATTACCGTTTACTTATAGGAAAGAAGTTTCACCTCGATGAGTAGCTTCTCCGTGCACGGAAAGCATGTAAGGAATCCAACAACTTGATCCAGATTGGGGTCGATAGATTTTAGTGCTAAGATCTTCACTGTGCGCATGGACTGGGTCAAGCTTGTGGGAATCATTTTCTGGAATACAGTCTTAAATACATCAAGAAGAAAATTAAAAATGTGAACTTCAAGAAGACGGAGAAGAAGATGAGTGCTGTACCTGAACGATTACGGATCCAATAAAGAGTTCGGAGAATTTGGCAGACGAGTACACCAACGCTGTCAATTTCGGCGCGTCAATGACCCATATTTTTGTTGGACCTTCTAGATCCGATACAAGCAATCTCTCAAGGAAAGGCACATTCTCAATGACCATAACGTGGAACAGCTGGAATGATCTCTTCCCAGTTGATGTCTTGTTGCGGGGCCAGCAAGACACATAAATCCATCAGAGATTCGTCGAGGCGATGTGGAGGCTAATGAACCCGTGGATCTGCACAAGACGAAGGTACTCGGCCTTGATGATAGCTGCGGAGCAGTGCTCCATAGCCTTCTTGGAGATGACAACGTCGAAGAGGTCGAGCTGCTTGAGTTGAGGGAGAAGAAGGGCGGCAAGCGGCATTAACTGGGAAGATAGCGAGAGCTGAAGTGGCCTTGGCAGCGTTGGCATGAGGCGAGCGCGGACGGCGGCAGAGAGCGACATCGTCCAGCTTCAAAGCTGAGCTCCTCGAGCTGATCTAGGGCGGGGATAAGAACCACTCATCGAACTTGGGTTGGACCTTGCGCTTGGTACTCGTCTGGTGGCCCAGGTGCGATGAAAGGATCTTGGAGACTATGCGCCATCGTTTGCAATCCCGCCGCGAGGCAGCCGCCAACGGTGAGGTTGAGGGGACGCTTGGCCAGAGGGGCGCCACCGCGGAGAGCGTGGTGGTCCGCACGGCAGATTTGGTGGGGAGGAGGCCGATGATGACGAGCAGCATGTCGTCGGGAGGTCTTGATGAAGTCCAGCTCATTGGATGCGGTTTTAGCTCGAGCCGCCTCCGCTTGTTGGCTGCCTCGCCGTCCATCTCAACCGGGCGGCGACGCTGGTGTACACGTCAGCCGTGTGTTGTGTCTTTGGGTGTCTTGAAAAGGCCCTTCATGCATGCCGCCGCTGTGTAGTGAATTGTGCGCAAGTCGTCCTTCGCGCAAGAAGTTTGTCCCACGCCCTCAATTTACTAGCGTCGGGGTGGCTACCCGAGTGGTTTCAACTTTGTTTACTTCACCGTGTGTCGGATGGGCCTCTAGTTTACTTATTTTCACCCATCGCCACATGGGCCAAAGACACCAAGATACGTAACACGAAATGACAACGATCATGTAGATTGGTTGACCGGTCAACTAAAAATATCTGAGCTATCTGGCGACACGTGGCGATAATCCGTCGGTATAGAGAGTTCGAGTGAGAGGGAGGCCCGTGAGAGATAGCGAGAGAGAGAAAGAGCTATTCCTCCGCTCGATAATGTAGTTACAACATTTTTTAAGTCAAACTTTTGAAACTTTGACCAAGTTTATAAAGAAATTACTTATATCTACAATACCAAAGATAAATGATAGTATGAAGTAAGTACATGTTGTGATGAATCTAATGATCCTTCCAGATGTAAATGTTTTTCTCCACATATACCTGGTCAAACTTTTCTGAGGTTTGACTTTTCAAAACATCCATATGCTTATGGACGTGACAGAGTCCCTAGAGAGAGAGAGAGAGAGAGAGAGAGAGAGAGAGAGAGAGAGAGAGAGTGAGAGTGAAAAAAGTGTGTGTGCGTGTGTGAAAGAGACATGGACAACACATGATAAAAGTAGAGAAAAAGCGTGCGTGTCTTATGCAAACATATCACACATGCATCTTCGACAATGGAGGCAAGGTGAGGAGATAGTATGTGGTTGTTTGAATCGAGAGAGGAAGACCCCTAGCACGTGGCCAAGAGGGGTCCGACAAACAAGGGAGAGAGGTCGAGAGAGCGATGGAGAAAATGCGGATATGGGGAGGAGAGAGTGTATGTTTGTCATAGAGATCCCCATGATCGTGATGGGACTACATGGGTGGGAGATCGAGTGACAAGGTGTGTGCGCAATAGAAGATGCCCCGAGAGGTATCGAGATAGACGTATGGATGGAAGGAGACAATATGTGTGTTCCTGATGGCTAGTAAGAGATAATCATACTTAGGAGGAGTGCATGCGCCTATGGCCCTGTTTGGATACTACACAACACTGATGTAAGGACATAAAAACTGCCGGGAGAAGGCTCTTTAAAGGGCAGATAGAACCGCCACGAGAACGGCTGCCGGGGATTACTTGTCCCGACAGATAAACTTCTCCCGGCAGTTTTTCTGCCCTGGCCCATGCATTTGCCGGCAGTCTATTTTCTCCCGGCAGATTGGTCAGGACAAGTGAAACTACAATTACCGGCAGTTGAACTGCCTGCACAAGCACATTTACCCGGCAAATATTACGCCAGCAAGTTGATTTGGCTAGGAAATTTTCTAGGCATTCGTATTATGTAATACCCATCCACTATATATGTCTAGGCAACCATGACATATCACACAATTTATACATGCAATTCAGTCAAAGTAACATACAGGCTTCATCGAAATCTTAAACTTCATTCGGTAAACAAAACGAGACCATATATAAGGAGGTTGTGTCACAAAAGGAGTACATATATGTTTGCCACAACCAAAATAAAGTAGTGCCACAAGAGCAGATGTACATATGTTTCTAGATGTGTGCCACACAATCAAAATGAGCTTAACAAGCACGAAAATGAGCAAAAGCAAATCTCTAGGTTCAACAAACAAGACATGACATTATCACTCCATCTTAATTGTAGGTCTTCCAAATTCCCAGCAGCTTGAAGATCTTACAAGTGAACTTGTGTACCTTTGGGAAACCTGCAACAAATCAGAAAATGTTACATACAACAGATGCATTCAGCACTTAAGGAAGAAGTTACAACAATCACATGCAACAGCTGCATATGTTCTGAAATATAGAGAAACCAGTAAAATCTCTACTATAGTAGAGAACAAGTCCATTTTTTATTATCTTAACAAGTAACAAGCTTATCTTCTCATCAAAATGTAGTATGCAAAGTCTGTACAAATAACATATCTAGAGTAATCTCTACTTTAGTAGAGAACATGTCCATTTTTATCATACTGACAGTAGCAAGTTTATCTTACTTCTCATCCAAATATAGTGTGCAAAGTCTCTGCAAATATTAACAGTAAATAGTACGTGTACCTATCTTGTACAGCAGAAAGTGGTATAAGCATGGTACATGCACAAAGTTGCTGTACTAGCCAGCGAAAAAAGGAAAACTAATTTGAATCCTTATCAGCTTGAGGATTGTCACTGCAAGAGGCAGGAATTTTGAGAAGACAGTTTGACAGGCTTGCAAATATCTTAAGAAAATAATAATATAAAACTTCGCAATATGACGAAGGTGTTACCATCCAAAAAACTTGAATGCAAGTAAGTTCATCAAATGACACTCCTAATAAGGCAGGGACACTAAAGATGTCCAACAATCAACTTTAATTTAAGAAACTGAATCATATTAACAAATCTAAGATTTCAAAAGTGCAGCAGCAGATTGGTAGTTATATATTAAGTTTCAGGCCAACAATAACAATGAATAAGCATTTGGTTCCAAGCTCTGATTCCTTGCCAGAAGTAATCCATAAACATCATATGGGAAACTTCTTTGTTACTCAAGCAAACTTCTTTCTCACGATATACATTGGAGTCTGCAACATGCAGAGACAGATAATGCCTGCCAGACATGAATCTCGAAAGAACATCTTCCAAGAAGGAACTTACATTACCTTGTCGTAGTTATTCATAAATGATATGGCTGTAAGGTTGGTGTTATTATTGCCAAAGCATTATAATCCACCTCCATCTGCAAAAATAAAACAATGACAAGTAGCTTGAATTATATTCCTTGGTAGAATATATCAATAAGTACATATTATTACATGCTTGTGTAGCTATGACTATTTTTTAAGTGGTTGTCGTAGCGTTATCTTTTATCAAGTTTAGTAGAAGTTCATCTAGAGTTAATGGACGAAATGCATAGCTTTAATTCAAAACCATTGAGTAATAATATATACTAACAATATAAGGTGTACTACTCGAAGCAGGATACAGGTTAACTACAATGTCAATATATATATTAACAGTGAGAGGCTTTTGAGAAGTGCCTAGATTTAGTTATGTTTAAATTTTAGGGACAAGATTGCTTCTAACAATTTCTAGGCAGAACTACCATAAGCCCTAGAGCTCCAGCCCTTTCCCAAAGCTTCTATCACTCCATATTCTATCCTTCAGCGAAGAAATGTGAGTGCTAAGAAGCAATGATGGAAAAAAATCGGAATCAGTGCTGATTTCTAACACTACCTGCATGTAACAAGTACTGCTACACTACCCAGGTGCCCAAATTCAGAGCAACAAAGGTCAATGGGGAAAACCAAGAGCATGCACTTTACTAAAACAGTAAGGAGTTTTAACTCACATTGGAACAAATATAACTGAAATCCTAATAGAGGCAAAGAAATCATACACACAAGAATTAACAAGAAAATGCCAGTGCGATTTATCATAATTCATCAAACCAATAGAAAAATTAAGGCATGGGAAATAAGACAACATAATTGAAGCAGCTGATGAAAATTTCCAATTCTCAAGATTTTGTTAGGAGAAGAACTTTGCATAAGTTTGAAGATTAACTGTTCATATTTGGGCGGTGATCTTGCTCGCAATATTTATGTTTGACAGATGGATCAGAAATGAAAGCGAACGTCAGTAACATGCCCATCTTATTTTTTAGCGAAACATGGCCTACATTCTAAGAATCTTCCATATGACCTCGTATACCTGAGCCTTGTCTTTTTTTGTTTTCTAAACTGACTCTTAGACCTGAAATAGGACTATATACTTTTGCTATTATAGCTGATAGGGACAAACTAACTATATGGCTTCACAAGGTGGAGCAACAAACCTACACAAAATGTACGCATAACTGAACAGTCTGCCTTCCGCGGTTTTGCCCGCTGCTCCGGATCGTTCGGCTCGCCCCCTGCGGCCTCGCCAGACACCGGCTAGGCGCTAGAAGCAATCCATCCATCCAGGAATCTAAAAGAGTCAAGAGACCAAGCCACCTGCCACCAAGGTAATTTCCCTTTCTGAAATCTGAATCCTGTTCACCTCATATAGTCATATGATAGTTAGTAATGATGTTTTTTTAGAAAACTAGTAGTGTTGGTTTTCACTAGCTGAAGAATCCAATTCCAAGGAATATACATCTACTTGAAGAAAATAATGTCGTTTATGCCATTGGGCATCAGCCTGATGATATTTCTGTACATGTAACCTGCTCATGCTCAATCAACCAGCTTAAAACTAAAATCAAAATTATTCATGTTCTGTTTTGATCAATCTGCCGTTTTGCATTTTGGAACCGCAGGTTGATTCCGCTATCCGGCCACGCCTGCCAAGCGAGGCGCTAGAAGCCATCCATCTAACTAGGCATCTACAAGAGACGAAGCCACCAATGTCATTTCTCCTCTGTTTTTTAACAAATCTCAAGTTTTTTGTTAATTGCCGCTGATAGAAGCCATCCATCTATATTCCTTAATAAAATATGTGAAGAAGCACCTAAGGAACAGAAGATTTAGTTGGTGCGTTGGACCGTGAGTATCCTTGTTAACTCTGAAAAGACATACAGGGAAACAAACAGGTGATAGCATCTTGATCCATACATACAGGTGATGAGCTTGATGATGATAGAGGCGTTGTGGTGCTCACTGGTAAGCGAGTGTACAGGAAGTGGTGGTGCAGCGCGTGGTTGAGCTCCACAGGGCCGGCGTGGAGCAGCTCTACCAGCACCGCGCCATCCGTCCTCCACAGCAGCAGGTGCTACACGGCTGCACCCCGAGAAGGTGCAGGCCCGACGAAGAAGAGGAACGCTCGATGTCGATGCAGCTCGCTGTTGACCCTTCTTGAACTGGATGCCACGAAGAAGAGACCATGTTCCGAAGGCAGTGGCGTTGGGAGTGAGGGGGAGGGAGTCCTTGGAGAGGCCATCTGGGACGAACTCCTCAGGAGACAGGCGACTACCCTCTCAGCTGATTTGGACGAGGCGGACGAGATGACTATGGGGAAGCGGTGATGGGGAGGTGAACAACCGGGGCGGCGTTGATGAGGCCCAGAGCGGCCAGATCCGGCAGCATCGACCACCGGTGCGGCCAGACCGCCAGATCCGGCAATGACCAGGTCGGGCCGCTTCCATGGAAATGGCAGCTGAGCGGAGGAAAAGAGGTAGGGCGGCGGCGCACAGGGAAGGGGACAATGGGCCGGCCAGAAGTAGGGTTAGGAAGGGACGGCGGCGGTGGAGTGGGGGGCGGCGGCGGCGGCGCTGGGTCTGTGATTTGGGGAAGTAGGGTTTGGAATGGACGGGAGTGGGCGGGTCGATTCGCAGGGATTTGGGGAAGAGAGGTTGGGCTAGGCCGCGAAACCTTTTGGATGTCTCCCGCGCTAGGCCCAATACTATTTCAGGTTGGCGCCAAATAAAGGGGCCCGGCAGAAAACGGGTCGTGGTTGTGTTGTCCCGGCAGAATATGGGCCTGAAAAGTATACCGGCAGTGTCAATGCCCCTATGGCTCAAGTTCTACCGGCAGTTTGCGTGCCCTCAAGTATGTATATTGGCAGTAACAAATGTCCCGGCAGATAGTTTTTCCTTATTCAGCAACTTCTCCCGGCAGTTAACTGCCCCCAATTAAGTGTTGTGGTGTAGTTACCTCCGTTCGATAATGTAGTTACAACATTTTTTTAAGTCAAACTTTTGAAACTTTGACCAAGTTTATAAAGAAATTACTTATATCTACAATACCAAAGATAAATGATAATATGAAGTAAGTACATGTTGTGATGAATCTAATGATCGTTCCAGATGTAAATGTTTTTCTCCACATATACCTGGTCAAACTTTTCTGAGGTTTGACTTTTCAAAACATCCATATGCTTATGGACGTGACAGAGTCCCTAACGAGAGAGAAAGATATATATATATATATATAGAGAGAGAGAGAGTGAAAAAAGTGTGTGTGCGTGTGTGAAAGAGACATGGACAACACACGATAAAAGTAGAGAAAAAGCGTGCGTGTCTTATGCAAACATATCACACATGCATCTTCGACAATGGAGGAAAGGTGAGGAGATAGTGTGTGGTTGTTTGGAACCGAGAGAGGAAGACCCTAACACGTGGCCAAGAGGGTCGACAAACAAGGAGAGAGGTCGAGAGAGACGTCTGGAGAAAATGCAGACATGGGGAGGAGAGAGTGTATGTTTGTCATAGAGATCCCCTAGAGATCGTGATGGGACTACATGGGTGGGAGATCGAGTGACAAGGTGTGTGCGCGATAGAAGATGCCCGAGAAATATCGAGATAGACGTATGGATGGAAGGAGACAATCGTGTGTTCCTGATGGCTAGTAAGAGATAATCATACTTAGGAGGGGGAGTGCTTGCACCTATGGCCCTGTTTGGATACTCTAACTCGCTTTAGAGGTTAGAGTTAGATTCATACCTGAACTAACCCCGAACTAACTCTAAGTAAAGAGGTGTTTGGATGGCGGGGTTAGATGGAGCGCGGATACGGCGAGGCACCTTCACCAGGCAAAGCGAGAGGAGGGAGGAGAGGACGAGAAGCTTGGCGGAAGTGGGAGGGATCTGCTGCGGGGAGAGCGAGAGAAAAAAGTGTTTATTAGTGGTCCCGAGAAGAACTAACCCAAATAAGCACCTCTTGGATGGGTTAGTTTTTTTGGATGGGTTAGATGCATCTAACCTAAACTAACCCTCCTGTTTGGATCTTTTTGGGTTAGTTGACTCCAAACTAACCCAAACTAACTCTAACCCATGGATCCAAACAGAGCCTATGATGGAGTGAGGGATTATGGTACTTAGGGGGGTGCGTGTCACATGGAGAGAGAACAAGGGCGGAGAGTGTTGGATGGGTCTATATGTATAGCGCGAGCGAGACATGTGTATGTGTGAACCAGGGAGATATAAGGCCAATTTGGCTTGCGTCGTGAGCATCTTTTATGCGTGCACGGGTCGTGGCTGGATTTCATGCACGCTTGTTTGGTTGCTACCCGTGAAAAAGAAAGCCCGCCTGGCTGGGTTCCTTGCACTTTAATTAGCTTTGGTGAACTCCGGACATCGCAAGTAGCTTTGCCCAAGCGACCAATTTGAACGCTGGTCGTGCGGCCACGAGGCTAATAGCAACATGGATGGATATTAGCATTAAATAATTGATGCATGGATTGATTGATGGGGCGTTGATGCTTTGCTGGCCTGGCATGAACCAAACGCTTGAAACCACACAAGCCCTGCCAGAAAAATATTTTACATCTCACGTCCACACCGGAAGTACCGACCATCAAGGCATGAGGGTCGGTCACGAACCAAACTGACCAATAAAGTTTGAGAGAGATTGAGGAGCCCCGATAAGGCTGAGTGGTGCGTCGAGAGCTGAGAGGGGAAAGAGATATTCCATCCGCCGATAATGCAAAGGTATGTAAATTTTTAGAAGTCAAACTTTGGAAACTTTGATCAGGTTTACGCAAATGTTATTTATATCTACAATACCAAAGATACATCATACAAAACTACATCTCATGGTGAATCTAATGGTATATGTTTGCCGTACTAGATGTAATTGTTTTTCTCCACGTACATGGTCAAACTTTGTGTTGTTTGACTTTTCAATAAATCTATATGCTATGGATAGAGGAGAGTGCCTCAGTCGAGACAGATCAAGTGCGTGTGAAGGAGAATGAGTAAGTGTGCAAAAAGAGTATGTGTGTGAAAGACAAAGTGACAACAAACGATAAATTAGAGAGTGTGTGTGTTTTTTTGTTTCTTATGCGAACATATCACGCATGCATCTTCGAGATGGAAAAGCGAGGCGAGGAGATACACGAAGATAGCTAGTGTGTGATTGTTTCCAACGGAGAGAGACACCCCTGTAGCACATGTTCAATAGAGGTCTGGCCAACAAGGAAAAAAGGTCGAGAGGGACACATGGATGGCATGGACGCATGGGGAGGGAGAGAGGGTGTGTTTGTGATAGAGATCCCTCGAGATCGTGAGGGACTATATGGGTGGGAGATCGAGGAGTGCGTGCGCGATAGAAAGATGCCCCGAGAGAAATCGAGATAGACCATGCACATGTTTGTGATGGAGACCAAGATTAGCTAGTCATATACATATAGGGGGGACTGCGTGTGCCTACAATTGAGTGAGAGACCATCATACTTGGCTAGCTGGGCATGAGATTGTGTGTGTGTGCGTGTGAGATGGAGAGAGAACGAGGGAGAGAGATAGAGTTTTAGATGGGCCTATTGAGTGCGAGTGAGATATGCATGTGTATGTGTGACCCAGGTGGATGGAGAGTTTGAGAGAGGGGGGAAGAGCTCCGAGACGACATAGTGGTGCGTGAGAGAGTTACGGACAAAAAGCCAAGGAATTTGTGTGCGTACGTGTCACGACCGGTTTTTCAATAAAAATATTTATTGAACAGCCGACCTATGAAGTCCAATATGAAGAAAATCCTTCATACCGGTAGACAAAACTTTGATACAATAAGCCAGTAGCATTACAATATTACGGGAGTCGGACTGAAGATGCCCAACCAATTATTACAAACACGCCGATAATTATACATAGTGGCGGATATGACTCAAAGGTGTGGGGTGGAAATACTCTGACTCGAGATATGAGTGGTTGGTGAAATAACACAGTGGGGTGGTTAATAAGTCTCTTGCTTTGGCGGCTCATCGGCGTCCGAGGTGAGGCTCGATGAATTTATTTGGGTAGCGAGCGGATATATCACAATGACTAATCCAGGGTTGCGACGAGACTGACCGGATTCCTCTAGGCGTCGGACTCGCTATCGAATTCTTCATCCATGAGATCGCCTTCACGACATCGGCCAAATCAACAAGCCGGTGAGTACTTTGAAAGTACTACGCAAGACAGTTCGGACAAAAGATATAACAAATGAATGCATGAATGAGTCATGATTAATTTTAACAATGCTCAAATAAATCAGTATAGCAAAAATAAATAAGAAGGGAATCGGCGGTAGTCCGCTCGAAAACCAAAGAAGGATAAACTCAAAACCGATCGAGTGTGTCCGGTGGCGCCTCGAAGGGTGAAAATAAGTAAAACACGCCACGATCGAGGCGTCTGGCGACACCTCATAAAGGGCTTATATTGAAATAAAAATACATGCGTGATACGATCGGACGTCGGGCGACATCACAAAAGGGCTTATAATAAAAGTAAATAACAACGATGCATGATGGACGTCGGCGACATCACGAAAGGGCTTATAATGAAAATAAATAACAACAATGCAGCATCGGACGTCTGGCGACATCGCAGAAAGGGCTTATAATGAAAATAAATAACAAAATGCAGCGATCGGACGTCGGCGACATCACGAAAGGGCTTATATTGAAAATAAATAACAACAATGCCACGATCGGACGTCGGCGACATCACGAAAGGGCTTATATTGAAAATAAATAACAACAATGCATGATCGGACGTCTGAGCGACATCGCGAAAGGGCTTATAATTCATTATTTATAACTAACAAGATATAGTGTTCAAGGAAAATATTCATCACAAGACAATAAGCGGGTTAGTCCATTCATAGGAAAGTAAACATTTAAAACTCAAATGGTTCTCGGGAGTTTACATCATTTGAGGCCGACACTTGACAAGATGAGATGATCACGGTACTTGGACATGAATAAGATGAATTCAAAATTTTGACTCTGCGAGTTTGTACCAAAATTGTCCACAGCCAGCGGTTTCCGTAGTCACGAAGGACTAGTTCCGTTCTGATTTCGGAGGAAACACAACTAGCTAGTACACACCCATCATACCTCACGTTGCCGGGAATCACCCTAGACAGTGTTTAAGAAAAACTTTGAGGCGGGAGATCACAATCTCGAATAGCATGGGATCAAATTTATATCTGGCGCTCTAAGGGTGCCCCCTCTCGGTCCCAACCGAAACACCCATGCCCTTGACGGATGAAAGGCTTTAATCCAGGGCCATGGAACCTTCATCCCGCCTCTCGATTTTGTGTGTACCGAAGTGGTTTGCAACCTACTAGGCCGTATCCCTTGCGGGAAGCAGGTGGTAGTTCGGAAAGGAAGACAGACGGGAATCTGACCGATTTATGTTGACACTGGGTCAACGATATGGCATAAGCCTGGCATGCTACAACACTTCCATCTTACCCATACTCATGCCAACTCATGGCCATGCAACAAATTCCAGCAACTCAGGGATTTACCGAGCTCATTTGCCTCAATGCTCACGAGATAAACTATCATCGAAAATGCTCATGAGCGTGCCATGATACAAAAATAATGCAAACATGCCCTGACACTCATCATATCAAAAGTTCAAACTTTGCTTGCCTGGTTCGGAGTAGTCGGGGTCTAGCTCGGCGAATTTCGCGGTTCCGTCACCTCCTTGGTATCTACGGTAAACAAAAATACAGCGCTAACATAAATACCGTGGGGTACAGAAAGTTGATCAATTTTTTTCAAATAAATATGATAAAAACTAGACAAAAATTTGAAGAGGACAGAAAAGAATCACTCAAAAATTCCTTTACATTAAAAAGTTATAAGGGTTTTAGCCCAAGGACCCATCTGTAATGAAACAGAAAACTTCGAGGGCTTTGCGAAAAATCCAAAAAACGGTTCAGAGTGGAAGCGTATTTGCCAAAATCGCTTTCAAAAACGATTCAAAAAACAAAAGAGGCTGACGGCGGGTCCCACCGTCGGGTTTGAAATTTCAAGCGAGGAGTCGGGCTCGTCGGCGCCCGAGAGTCATGATGGTCGCCGGCGATCCATCCACGAGCGAGGAGATCGGAGAGTACCTCCGTGTTTAGGGCGCCATTCCGCGTCTGTGGGAGGTGGTGGTGGTCGCCGGCGAGTACCACGTCGGCGGCGGCGCTTGCTCCGATGGACGGTGATTCGGGTGGTCGTGGATATCGCCGGAGAGAGCTGCGGGGCCAAAATTGAGGTGGGGGTTATCCTACTAGAGGTGGTACGAGGCTACGGGCGAAAGTAGGGCGGCGGAGGAGTTCTCACCGGAGAGAACGATGCCGGAGCCCGAGGCGGACGGAGGTGGCCGGAGTCGAGGAAGAAAGGCCCCTCGAGGCTCTCCCAGTGGCTAGGCGGGGTCTAGTGAGGTGGTGGAGTCGTCTTGAGGCGAGAGCAGCTCGGGGTGCTATATATAGCCGCCCGAGTCGGTTGCCGTGAACGGGCAAGTCCGGCGAGTTGATTCTGGCGGCGATGTGGCTGGACGGTCGGCTTAGGAGCTTGAGCATCGCCTAGGTGGAGTAGTGGTGCCATTTAGGGTCCAACTCAGCAAGGAGGAAGGTTCTGACTTGCCCTCGGCGGAACAGCCGCCGACGCCCGTCGGCCCGCGAGAGCGCTCTGCTGCGTGCCAAGCCACGGCGACGGTGCCGCATCGTCTTGCAGGCAAGGAGGTGGCCACGCGAGCCACCAGGGCAACAGGCGGCGCCCGAGCGGTGTTGCGCCGCAGTTTTGCCCCTGTCGCCGTTCACGGTGTTTGACCACCGCAAAAGCACGCCGCCAAGAAGCGAGCGAGGCGCCACCGACGCGGGAAGGCGCCAGCGCGTGTGGAGCTCCGGACAAGTAGGCCAGGCTGCGAGCATCGAGCCAAACGCACAGTGGGCATGTGATGAAGTTACTAACGGAGAACGACCTTTGAACTTTCTGAATTTAACTCATATGAACAAAGCGATTGCATGCGGTGTTTGACAAAATGATTCTGGTATCCAAGGATTTTTCCTTGAGCTGATTTTTGGTGGAGGGGCCTCTCATTGCATCTAGAGGCTGCCTGAATATTTTTGGAATTTTTGGAGAAGTGTAGATATGAATTTCACCAAATTTGGCAAATCTGGTCCAAACTTACAGAGACTATAATTTGAAATTTTTGAACAGAAGAGGAGTGGATCTTGATAGTTCTAGGTCGTGGGTACCAAGGACTATCCAAGGGAGTTGGTTTGAGGTCAAAACTCAAATGCATTCAGGTACTTGCTTTGCAAATCACCTAGGCTCAATATAATAGACAGACAAGATTTGGGAGAGGAAATAATTGAAATAAAATTCAGAAAATGGTTGAGCTTGTTGGGACAGAATGTTTGGATTGCCCAAGGTGGAAGGAGAGATTTTTGGGAAGGTTTTACCATGTGGTGCATGGAAGAATCATGAATGGTTTCAAATATGGGAGAGGATGAAAAACTCCTAGAGTTTCCTTTTGAAAGAAAATAAACTCCAAAGATTTTTCTTGGAATTTTGAGAAGAGGGCAATCAGAAGAAAATTTAAAACCAAACACTAGAGTTGAAGGAGATGCAAAAATAAAATATTTGCTAAAGGGAAAAAGCTTCGAGAGAGATTTTTGGAAGGGTTTTGGAGACCTCCTTCAAATCCAACAAAATTTTGAAGAAAACCCAAGGAGATTTTTTTGGAGTGTCACAACACCTACCCCCTTAGGAAAAATCTCGTCCCCGAGATTCCAGTTGATCCTCAAATAATTGTGGGTGCTCTGTCAAGGAAATCCTCTCTTTCCCAAGTGGCTTCACTTTCGTGTGGTTGCTCCAATGAACTTTGAAGAACTTGGTGGTTTTCTGTCGGGTTCTCCTTCTCGACTCTTCCAAGATTTTTATCGGATGCTCCCGATATGTAAGGTCTGGTTGCACGCCAATGTTTTTATGGGGTACTTGTTTCTCTGGGTTGCTTACGCACTTCCTCAATTGGGAGGCGTGAAATACGTGGTGGATGTCGGATAATTCTTGAGTAAGTCTAGCTGGTAGGCCACCGTGCCTCTTCGTGCTACTATGCGTAATGGTCCGATGAATCTTGGTGCTAGCTTCCTTTAATCTTGAATCGGTGCAGGCCTCTCATGGGTGATACTCGTAGGTACACAAATTCACGGGTTCAAAATGGACTCCACGATGCTTCGATCGTAATAACTCTTTTATCGACTTTGGGCTGTCTTGAGTCGGTCCTTAATTACCTTGACTTTATCTTCACCTCTTTGAGCAGGTGCGGGCGAAGATATGACTGTCTCCGGTTTCCGACCAATTTAGCGGGTACGACATCTTCGTCCGTCTGAGCTTCAAATGGTGCCATTTGCGAGCTGGATGATAGCTGTTGTTATATCACGAATTCTGCGTATGGTAAGCTCTCCTCCCAAGCTGGTCCCATAGGTGAGGACACATGCTCTCGGCATATCTTCTAGAATCTGGTTTACTCGCTCAGTCTGCCCATCTGCTGGGGATGGTATGCGGTACTCAATGCCAGCTGAGTTCCCAGAGCTTGTTGTAAGTGATCCCAAAACCGGAGGCGAATTGAGTGCCTCTGTCAAGATTATTTTCTTTGGGACTCCATGTAGGCAAACGATACGGGAGAGGTAGAGCCTAGCAAGCTTCTGAGTGGTGTGTGTTGTCTTCACGGGGATGAAGTGAGCTACTTTAGTCAGTCTATCTGTGATTACCCATATGGCATCATGTCCGTGTCACGACCGAGGTAGTCCAACAATAAAATCCATTCCAATTTCGTCCCATTTCCACTCGGGTATCTTATTCGGTTGCAATAGCCCGGCCGGTTTACGGTGCTCGGCCTTGATCGTTGACAAGAGTCACAACATGCAATAAGCGTGGCTATGTCTCTTTTATACCATGCCACCAAAATGTTTCTGAAGATCTTTGTACATTTTGTTCCTCCGGATGGATTGAATATGGAGCGGTGTGGCCTTCAGCCAGGATTTGCTGTTTAAGGTCATGGATATTTGGTACACAAAGCCTATTCCCGTACCACAATATTCCTTGCTCATCAATGATGAATTCCGAGGCCTTGCCCAACTTCATCTTCCGTTTTATGCCTTCAATGCTGGGGTGTCCATGTTGAGCCTCTTTAACCTTCTCTATCAGGGAAGGCTGTACTTCTAAGTTTGACACACTGCCTTCTGTGACCACCGTCAGGTTGAGCTTTGCGAATTCCTGCTGGAATTCAGGTCTTAAGTCTGGCATGCCGTCGTTGTCTGGACTGGGGTTCCGACTCAAAGCATCTGCTACAACATTTGCCTTGCCCGGGTGGTAGTGGATCCCAACATCATAATCCTTTACTAATTCCAACCAGCGTCGCTGCCGTAAATTTAGTTCTGGTTGTGTGAAAATATACTTGAGGCTTTTGTGGTCCGTGTATATTTCTAGCGATTACCAAGTAAAAGTGTCTCCATTCCTTGAGTGCATGAATAACTGCTGCTAATTCCAGGTCATGGGTAGGGTAATTTTCCTCATGCTTGCGAAGTTGTCTGGAAACATATCGACAACCTTGCCTTCTTGCATTAATACGCACCGAGGCCCTTCGAGATCGTCACAAAATACCTCAATTTTTTGTGTATATCGGCACAATTAATCTTGGTCTTGTCGTCGGTTTCCTCTTTAGTTCTTGGAAACTTTTCTCACAAGCTTCCGTCCATTCAAACTTCTGTCTTTCTTGAGTAGTTCGTCATTGGCTTTGCTATGGTGGAGAATCCTTCAATAAATCTCGGTAGTATCCTGCCATTCCCAAGAAACTTCATACATCCGTCACGCTGGCTGGTGGCTTCCAGATAAGCACGGCCTTGACTTTCGGGTCTCTGGCGATACCTTCTTGAGTTAGTCGTGGCCCGAAAAACCTACTTGCTTTAGCCAAAATTCACACTTGCTGAATTTAGCGTACAACCGATGTTTCTGAGTTCTCCTAGTACAATCCGGAGATGTTCAGCGTGTTCTTACGGTGTTTTGGAGTATACGAGAATATCATCGATAAATACCACAACAAACTTATCCATAAACTTCATGAATACTTTGTTCATGAGGTGAACAAAATATGTGGGGGCGTTTGTTAGTCCGAATGGCATTACGGTGAACTCATACAATCCGTATCTGGAGGTGAAAGCGGTCTTGGGAATATCTTCGGTTCGCACTTTCAGTTGATGGTATCCCGATCTCAAGTCAATCTTTGAGAACACCTTGGCCTTAGCGAGTTGATCGAATAAATCATTTATTCGTGGCATCGGATATTTGTTCTTGATTGTGACCATGTTTAGCGCTCGATAGTCTATGCACAATCTCAGTGTTCCATCCTTCTTTTTGGCAAACAAAATTGGTGAACCCCAAGGTGAGGAACTGGCTCGTATGTACCCTTTCTCCAATAATTCCTTTATTTGCTTCTTCAGTTCTACCAATTCGGATGGTGCCATTCTGTACGGTTTCTTGTATATGGGAGCGGTTCCGGGTGCTAGCTCAATGCTGAATTCTATCTCTCGATCTGGTGGCATGCCTGGTAGTTCTTCGGGAAACACATCCGGAAATTCACACACTACTGGAACCTTGCTCAATTCAGAAATATCCACCTTATTCAATCTCGGTTGCCGGGATATTTTTCTTTCCTTGGCTGAAACCTTTATGGTCTTCCCGTGGTGATGGGTGAGAATTACGGTCCTGTTGAAGCAGTCAATAAAACCTTTGTTGGTAGTTAACCAATCCATCCCTAAGATGACATCCAGTCCTTTATTTTCCAACACGATAATATTTGCGTGAAACTTCAACCCTTCAAACTCGATAACCACACCACAGCAATAATTCGGGTAACTTGCTTAATTCGAGGGACTTGGCGATCATAGATTTTCCCAAGGGAAGCATCGAAAAATTATTTTGCAAAGCAAAACTTTTCGAAACGAATGAGTGAGAAGCTCTAGAATCAAACAAAACCATGGCAGGTATTGTGTTGACAGGAAACATACCGAGTACGATATCTGGGGCATTTTGTGCTTCCTCTTTGGTCACGTGGTTCAGATGACCCTTCATGTGGTTGTTATTTGGGTTGAAATTGTTGCGCTTTGGCCCCGAATTATTGCTTCCGTTGTTCGGCTTTGGGGTCGAGTTCCTTGGCTTGGGGCACTGCTTGGCATAGTGCCCTTCTTTCCCTAAGCGTAACAGTAACGCTTGGGCGATATGTGAACTCCTTGTCCCTTGCGTGGAAATTCTTGATTGGGCGTGAGACGCTTGTCGTGGGTTTGGGTGTCCAGTTTTTCTGAACATCTGTCTTGCTGCGGTGGTTGCGGGTGTGTTTAGTCTGGTCCCTCTTCCGCTTGCGGAAATCCTCTAAGCTGCGTCTCTCATTTTCCAAGGTAATGGCCTTATCCACCAGCGTCTTAAAATCTGGAAATGTGTGTATGACCAATTGGCATTTAAGTGCGGGCGTTAGACCGTCTAGGAATTTCTCCATCTTTTTGTTTTCTGACATACGCTCCTCGTTGGCGTAGCGAGACAGCAGGATAAACTGACTGTTGTATTCTTACACTGTCATTGTCCTTTGCTTGAGGTCATCAAATTCTATCTTTTTGATCTTCATAAGACTCTTAGGAATATGTGCCCCACGAAAACCTTCTTTAAATTCCTCCCATGATATATTATTTTCGTTGGGGTGCATGTGTAGGAAATTTTCCCACCACGATGCGGCTGCTCCAGTGAGATAGTGCGGAGCGTAAAGCACTTTCTCAAGATCTGAACACTGGGCAATGATTAATTTTCTCTCCATGTCTCGAAGCCAGTCCTCGGCTTCAAGAGGTTTGTCAGTGTGAGAAAATGTTTGGGGACGTGTCTTCTGTAGCTCAGATAATTTTGATTGCTGCTGATACTGTCCACGGTGATTTCCCATATTGATGACTTGGTTCAGTATTTCCTGATGTTGCTGCTGACTTTGTTCATAAAGACGGCACATTTGGGAAAGTGTCGTTTCACTGTCCTGCTGACTTGTCTGTCCCTGTGTGAAATTGTTGCCTGGGGGTGTGCCATAATTTTCCTCTGTCGGAGTTGGCATGGAGCGCGTCCAAGGACGAGACATAGTTCACTCTGGGGATATATTTGAAACACTCATAAGAAAAGAAATTGAGCCGCAAAAATCAATAAATTCAAGAAGATGCAAAAAGTTGCAAATGCTCCAAGATTTTTCAAGAGAAAATACGTTTGCGCACGGAGAAGGACTGTTCATTACATATCTTACACGCAATCAGTAATTATACAATACGTCACTCAGGATATGCGTACATAAATCCTGACATGTTATTTAGTCTAGTGCACTTCTCCAGATCCTACATGATGCGCAAACAAACTACTTCTCACAGCCTATTTACATATAAACATATCAAACAAGTCGGTACATCGCAAGGCGGCTAAGCGTACTTAGTCGGAGATGGTAAGGATTTCCCTTGGCCTGCCAAGGGTGAGGCGTAGAGAGGCTGGGGACTCAACCTCCTCTTCGGAGATAGGCTCCAGACGCGAGGCGCTGCGCGGAGTTGGTGGAGCAGGTGCCCTGTGTGGGACAACTCGAATCTGAGCGGGCACGAGGGGTGGTGCAGAACGAACCGGAGTAGGCGCAATGACGTGGTTGAACTCCTCCATGGTAGGCAGGCAACGAGTAGCGGTGCGAGCAGCAGGAGCAAACGATGCTGATGACGAGACGAAAGTCAGTGGCGGTGCGGTGCGCAAGAGCTCCCTCCTGTTGGCGGCACAACCATGGACTGAGTCCATGCGGGCAGCTACAAAGTCGTCCACCAGGTTGTCGAAGGCTGCCTCCAAAGCCCGGAGATACTCGATGAGCATCTCAAAAGCTTCGTCCCGTTCTCCTCTGGGGCAAGAGAACGCGTAGTGGCAGGTGTATGGCACGTGACATGGCAGGTAGCGGTAGCGACGAGTCTTCATCGAAAGAAGGATATCCCTGAGATGAGCTATCGCCTCACGGGCTGCCATCTGCAGTGCATGCTTCTCTGTGGGCATGGCTCTCCCCACGAACCGTAGCGCTCAACTCGTCCTCTCTTGAATTCCACAGCGGCTTGGTGCATGGTCGACGGTCGTTGACCTTGTGCTGAGAGAGAGAATATCTGGCGCACATCTGGCCCCATCGCGACTTGGGCGATGAAGGAGAGAAGCAGCGAACCCATCGGGCATGTTGGCGAACATCTGCGACTCGCATGATCGTTGCCAGCCATCTACAAAAGTAGGCAAAAGTCCTGAGTAGTCAAATCATAAATTTATCTTGATATCGAAATTGTCTACATTTGTGAAAAAATAGCTCTATTATGCTAATAACCGATTAGCGATCGCACCTAGTGGCTTCCTACAGTCAGCTGGCTCGGTACCAAGCTTGTCACGACCGGTTTTCAATAAAAATATTTATTGAACAACCGACCTATGAAGTCAATATGAGGAAAATCCTTCATACCGGTAGACAAAACTTTGATACAATAAGCGGTAGCATTACAATATTACAAGGGTCGGACTGAAGATGCCCAACCAATTATTACAAACACGCCGATAATTATACATAGTGGCGGATATGACTCAAAGGTGTGGGGTGGAAATACTACTGACTCGAGATATGAGTGGTTGGTGGAATAACACAGCGGGGTGGTTAATAAGTCTCTGGCGGCTCATCGAGCGTCCGAGGTGAGGCTCGATGAATTTATTTGGGTAGCGGAAGCGGATATATCACAATGACTAATCCAGGGTCGACGAGACTGATCGGGATTCCTCTAGGCGTCGGACTTGCTATCGAATTCTTCATCCATGAGATCGCCTTCACAAGACATCGGCCAAATCAACAAGCCGGTGAGTACTTTGAAAGTACTACAAGACAGTTCGGACAAAAGATATAACAAATGAATGCATGAATGAGTCATGATTAATTTTAACAATGCTCAAATAAATCAGTATAGCAAAATAAATAAGAAGGGAATCGGCGGTAGTCCGCTCGAAAACCAAAGAAGGATAAACTCAAAACCGATCGAGTATGCGAAGTGGCGCCTCGAAGGGTGAAAATAAGTAAAACATGCCACGATCGAGGCGTCGGCGACACCTCATAAAGGGCTTATATTGAAATAAAAATACATCGTGCCATGCATCGGACGTTGGGCGACATCACAAAAGGGCTTATAATAAAAGTAAATAATAACGATGCATGATCGGACGTCGGCGACATCACGAAAGGGCTTATAATGAAAATAAATAACAACAATGCATGATCGGACGTCTGGCGACATCGCGAAAGGGCTTATAATGAAAATAAATAACAAAAATGCCATGATCGGACGTCTGGCGACATCACGAAAGGGCTTATAATGAAAATAAATAACAACAATGCAGCGATCGGACGTCGAGCGACATCACGAAAAGGGCTTATAATGAAAATAAATAACAACAATGCATGATCGGACGTCTGACGACATCGCGAAAGGGCTTATAATTCATTATTTATAACTAACGAGATATAGTGCTCACGGAAAATATTCATCACAAGACAATAAGCGGGTTAGTCCGTTCACGGGAAAGTAAACATTTAATACTCAAATGGTTCTCGGGAGTTTACATCATTGAGGCCGACACTTGACAAGATGAGATGATCACGGTACTTGGACATGAATAAGATGAATTCAAAATTTTGACTCTGCGAGTTTGTACCAAAATTGTCCACAGCCAGCGGTTTCCGTAGTCACGAAGGACTAGTTCCGTTCTGGTATTTCGGAGGAAACACAACTAGCTAGTACACACCCATCATACCTCACGTTGCCGGGAATCACCCTAGACAGCGTTTAAGAAAAACTTTGAGGCGGGAGATCACAATCTCGAATAGCATGGGATCAAATTTATATCTGCTGCGCTCTAAGGGTGCCCCCTCTCGGTCCCAACCGGAAACACCCATGCCCCTTGACGGATGAAAGGCTTTAATCCAGGGCCATGGAACCTTCATCCCGGCCTCTCGATTTGGTGTGTACCAGAAGTGGTTTGCAACCTACTAGGCCGTATCCCTTGCGGAAAGCAGGTGGTAGTACGGAAAGGAAGGCGGACGGAATCGACCGATTTATGTTGACACTTTGGGTCAGCGATATGGCATAAGCCCGGCATGCTACAACACTGCCATCTTACCCATACTCATGCCAACTCATGGCCATGCAACAAGTTTCCAACAACTCACGGATTTACCGAGCTCATTTGCCTCAATGCTCACGAGATAAACTATCATCGAAAATGCTCATGAGCGTGCCATGATACAAAAATAATGCAAACATGCCCAGACACTCATCATATAAAAAGTTCAAACTTTGCTTGCCTGGTTCGGAGTAGTCGGGGTCTAGCTCGGCGAAGTTCGCGGTTCCGTCACCTCCTTCGGTATCTACGGTAAACAAAAATACACGCGCTAACGTAAATACCGTGGGGTACAGAAAGTTGATCCAAATTTTTTTCAAATAAATATTATAAAAAACTAGACAAAAATTTGAAGAGGACAGAAAAAGAATCACTAAAAAAATTCCTTTCTGTTAAAAGGTTATAAGGGTTTTAGCCCAAGGACCCATCTGTAATGAAACAGAAAACTTCCAGGGGGCTTTGCAGAAAAATCCAAAAAAAAAACGGTTCAGAGTGGAAGCATATTTGCCCAAGTACGCTTTCATAAAACGATTCAAAAAAACAAAAGAGAGGCTGACGGTGGGTCCCACCCGTCAGGTTTGAAATTTCAAGCGAGGGAGTCGGGGCTCGTCGGCGCCCGAGAAACCGGATGGTCGCCGGCGATCCACAGCGAGCGGGAGATCGGAGAGTACCTCCGTGTTCAGGGCGCCATTCCGCGTCTGTGCGAGGTGGTGGTGGTCGCCGGTGAGTACCACGTCGGCGGCGACGCTTGCTCCGTCATACGGCGATTCGGGTGGTCGTGGATATCGCCGGAGAGAGCTGCGGGGCCAAAATTGAGGTGGAGGTTATCCTACTAGGGGTGGTACGAGGCTACGGGTGAAAGTAGGGCGGCAGAGGAGTTCTCACCGGAGAGAACGATGCCGGAGCCCGAGGCGGACGGAGGTAGCCGGAGTCGAGGAAGAAAGGCCCCTCGAGGCTCTCCCAGTGGCTAGGCGGGGTCTAGTGAGGTGGTGGAGTCGTGCGGGGGCAAGAGCAGGCTCGGGGGTGCTATATATAGCCGGCCCGAGTCGGTTGCCGTGAACGGATAAGTCCAGCGAGTTGATTACGGCGGCGCTGTGGCTGGACGGTCGGCTTAGGAGCTTGAGCATCGCCTAGGTGGAGTAGTGGTGCCATTTTAGGGTCCAGCTCAGCACGGGAGGAAGGTTCTGACTTGCCCTCGGCGGAGCGGCCGCCGCGGCCCGTCGGCGGCGAGAGCACGCTCTGCGCGTGCCAAGCCACGGCGATGGTGCCGCATCGTCTTGCTGGCAAGGAGGTGGCCACGCGAGCCACCAGGGCGCTTAGGCGGCGCCGAGCGGCGTTGCGCCGCAGTTTTGCCCCTTGTCGCCCGTTCACGGTGTTTCAGCCGCCGCAAAAGCACGCCGCGCCTGAAGAGCGAGCGCGCCACCGACGCCGGAAGGCGCCAAGCGCGTGTGGAGCTCCGGACAAGCATGCCAGGCTGCGAGCATCGAGCCAAGCGCCTGTGGGCATGTGACTGAAGTTTTGTCGGAGATCGACACTGAACTTTCGAATTTAGCGAATATGAACAAAGCGATTGCATGCCAGGTGTTTGACAAAATGATTCTGGTATCCAGGGATTTTTCCTTGAGCTGATTTTTGGTGGAGGGGCCTCTCATTGCATCTAGAGGCTGCCTGAATATTTGTGGAATTTTTGGAGAAGTGTAGATATGAATTTCACCAAATTTGGCAAATCTGGTCCAAACTTACAGAGACTATAATTTGAAATTTTTGAACAGAAGAGGAGTGGATCTTGATAGTTCTAGGTTGTGGGTACCAAGGACTATCCAAGGGAGTTGGTTTGAGGTCAAAACTCAAATGCATTCAGGTACTTGCTTTGCAAATCACCTAGGCTCAATATAATAGACAGACAAGATTTGGGAGAGAAATAATTGAAATAAAATTCAGAAAATGGTTGAGCTTGTTGGGACAGAATGTTTGGATTGCCCAAAGTGGAAGGAGAGATTTTTGGGAAGGTTTTACCATGTGGTGCATGGAAGAATCATGAATGGTTTCAAATATGGGAGAGGATGAAAAACTCCTAGAGTTTCCTTTTGAAAGAAAATAAACTCCAAAGATTTTTCTTGGAATTTTGAGAAGAGGGCAATCAGAAGAAAATTTAAAACCAAACACTAGAGTTGAAGGAGATGCAAAAATAAAATATTTGCTAAAGGGAAAAAGCTTCGAGAGAGATTTTTGGAAGGGTTTTGGAGACCTCCTTCAAATCCAACAAAATTTTGAAGAAAACCCAAGGAAATTTTTTTGGAGTGTCACAACACCTACCCCCTTAGGAAAAATCTCGTCCCCGAGATTCCAGTTGATCCTCAAATAATTGTGGGTGCTCTGTTCGAAGGAAATCCTCTCTTTCCCAAGTGGCTTCACTTTCGGTGTGGTTGCTCCACTGAACTTTGAAGAACTTGGTGGTTTTCTGTCGGGTTCTCCTTTCTGACTCTTCCAAGATTTTTATCGGATGCTCCCGATATGTAAGGTCTGGTTGCACGCCAATGTTTTTATGGGGTACTTGTTTCTCTGGGTTGCTTACGCACTTCCTCAATTGGGAGACGTGAAATACGTGGTGGATGTCGGATAATTCTTCGGGTAAGTCTAGCTGGTAGGCCACCGTGCCTCTTCGTGCTACTATGCAGAATGGTCCGATGAATCTTGGTGCTAGCTTCCCTTTAATCTAGAATCGGTGCAGGCCTCTCATGGGTGATACTCGTAGGTACACAAATTCACCGGGTTCAAAATGGACTCCACGATGCTTCTGATCGTAATAACTCTTTTGTCGACTTTGGGCTGTCTTGAGTGGGTCCTTAATTACCTTGACTTTATCTTCACCTCTTTGAGCAGGTGCAGGCGAAGATATGACCGTCTCCGGTTTCCGACCAATTTAGCGAGTACGACATCTTCGTCCGTCTGAGCTTCAAATGGTGCCATTTGCAGGCTGGATGATAGCTGTTGTTATATCACGAATTCTGCGTATGGTAAGCTCTCCTCCCAACTGGTCCCATAGGTGAGGACACATGCTCTCGGCATATCTTCTAGAATCTGGTTTACTCGCTCGATCGCCCATCATGCAGGGATGGTATGCGGTCTTGAATGCCAGCTGAGTTCCCAGAGCTTGTTGTAAGTGATCCCAAAACCGGAGGCAATTGAGTGCCTCTGTCCGAGATTATTTTCTTTGGGACTCCATGTAGGCAAGCGATCACGGAGAGGTAGAGCCTAGCAAGCTTCTGAGTGGTGTGTGTTGTCTTCACGGGGATGAAGTGAGCTACTTTAGTCAGTCTATCTGTGATTACCCATATGGCATCATGTCCGTGTCGCGACTGAGGTAGTCCAACAATAAAATCCATTCCAATCTCGTCCCATTTCCACTCGGGTATCTTATTCGGTTGCAATAGCCCGCCGGTTTACGGTGCTCGGCCTTGATGCGTTGACAAGAGTCACAACATGCAATAAGCGTGGCTATGTCTCTTTTATACCATGCCACCAAAATGGTTCTGAAGATCTTTGTACATTTTGTTCCTCCGGGATGGATTGAATATGGGCGGTGTGGCCTTCAGCCAGGATTTGCTTGTTTAAGGTCATGGATATTTGGTACACAAAGCCTATTCCGTACCACAATATTCCTTGCTCATCAATAATGAATTCGAGGCCTTGCCCAACTTCATCTTCCGTTTTATGCCTTCAATCTTTGGGGTGTCCATGTTGAGCCTCTTTAACCTTCTCTATCGGGGTAGGCTGTACTTCTAAGTTTGACACACTGCCTTCGTGACCACCATCGAGTTGAGCTTTGCAATTCCTGCTGGAATTCAGGTCTTAAGTCCGGCATGCCGTCGTTGTCCGGATGGGGTTCCGACTCAAAGCATCTGCTACAACATTTGCCTTGCCGGGTGGTAGTGGATCCCAACATCATAATCCTTTACTAATTCCAACCAGCGTCGCTGCCGTAAATTTAGTTCTGGTTGTGTGAAAATATACTTGAGGCTTTTGTGGTCCGTGTATATTTCTAGCGATTACCAAGTAAAAGTGTCTCCATTCCTTGAGTGCATGAATAACTGCTGCTAATTCCAGGTCATGGGTAGGGTAATTTTCCTCATGCTTGCGAAGTTGTCTGGAAACATATCGACAACCTTGCCTTCTTGCATTATCGCACCGAGGCCCTTCGAGATCGTCACAAAATACCTCAAAATTTTTGTGTATATCGCACAATTAGTACTGGTCTTGTCGTCGGTTTCCTCTTTAGTTCTTGGAAACTTTTCTCACAAGCTTCCGTCCATTCAAACTTCTGTCTTTCTTGAGTAGTTGCATCATTGGCTTTGCTATGGTGGAGAATCCTTCAATAAATCTCCGTAGTATCCTGCCATTCCCAAGAAACTTCGTACATCCGTCACGCTGGCTGGTGGCTTCCCATAAATCTGCCTTGACTTTTCGGGTCTCTGGCGATACCTTCTTGAGTCGATCGTGGCCCGGAAAACCTACTTGCTTTAGCCAAAATTCACACTTGCTGAATTTAGCGTACAAGCGATGTTTCTGAGTTCTCCTAGTACAATCCGGAGATGTTCAGCGTGTTCTTACGGTGTTTTGGAGTATACCAGAATATCATCGATAAATACCACAACAAACTTATCCATAAACTTCATGAATACTTTGTTCATGAGGTGAACAAAATATCTTGAGGCGTTTGTTAGTCCGAATGGCATTACGGTGAACTCATACAATCCGTATCTGGAGGTGAAAGCGGTCTTGGGAATATCTTGGTTCGCACTTTCGGTTGATGGTATCCCGATCTCAAGTCAATCTTTGAGAACACCTTGGCCTTAGCGAGTTGATCGAATAAATCATTTATTAGTGGCATCGGATATTTGTTCTTGATTGTGACCATGTTTAGCACTCGATAGTCTATGCACAATCTCAGTGTTCCATCCTTCTTTTTGGCAAACAAAATTGGTGAACCCCAAGGTGAGGAACTGGCTCGTATGTACCCTTTCTCCAATAATTCCTTTATTTGCTTCTTCAGTTCTACCAATTCGGATGGTGCCATTCTGTATGGTTTCTTGTATATGGGAGCGGTTTCGGGTGCTAGCTCGATGCTGAATTCTATCTCTCGATCTGGTGGCATGCAGTAGTTCTTGAAACACATCCGAAATTCACACACTCTGGAACCTTGCTCAATTCAGAAATATCCACCTTATTCAATCTCGGTTGCTGGGATATTTTTCTTTCCTTGGCTGAAACCTTTATGGTCTTCCCGTGGTGATGGGTGAGAATTACGGTCCTGTTGAAGCAGTCAATAAAACCTTTGTTGGTAGTTAACCAATCCATCCCTAAGATGACATCCAGTCCTTTATTTTCCAACACGATAAGATTTGCGTGAAACTTCAACCCTTCAAACTCGATAACCACACCACGGCAATAATTCGGGTAACTTGCTTAATTCGGGGACTTGGCGATCATAGATTTTCCCAAGGGAAGCATCGAAAATTATTTTGCAAAGCAAAACTTTTGAAACGAATGAGTGAAAGCTCTAGAATCAAACAAAACCATGGCAGGTATTGTGTTGACGAAACATACCGAGTACGATATCTGGGGCATTTTGTGCTCCCTCTTTGGTCACGTGGTTCAGATGACCCTTCATGTGGTTGTTATTTGGGTTGAAATTGTTGCGCTTTGGCGCCGAATTATTGCTTCCATTGTTCGGCTTTGGGGTCGAGTTCCTTGGCTTGGGGCCTTTGCTTGGCATAGTGCCCTTCTTCTCCTAAGCGTAACAGTAACGCTGGGCGATATGTGAACTCCTTGTCCCTTGCGTGGAAATTCTTGATTGGGCGTGAGATGCTTGTCGTGGGTTTGGGTGTCAGTTTTTGAACATCTGTCTTGCTGCGGTGGTTGTGGGTGTGTTTAGTCTGGTCCCTCTTCCGCTATGGAAATCTTCTAAGCTGCATCTCTCATTTTCCAAGGTAATGGCCTTATCCACCAGCGTCTTAAAATCTGGAAATGTGTGTATGACCAATTGGCATTTAAGTGCGGGCGTCAGACCGTCTAGGAATTTCTCCATCTTTTTGTTTTCTGACATACGCTCCTCGTTGGCGTAGCGAGACAGCAGGGTAAACTGACTGTTGTATTCTTACACCGTCATTGTCCTTTGCTTGAGGTCATCAAATTCTCTCTTTTTGATCTTCATAAGACTCTTAGGAATATGTGCCCCACGAAAACCTTCTTTAAATTCCTCCCATGATATATTATTTTTGTTGGGGTGCATGTGTAGGAAATTTTCCCACCACGATGCGGCTGCTCCAGTGAGATAGTGCGGAGCGTAAAGCACTTTCTCAAGATCTGAACACTGGGCAATGATTAATTTTCTCTCCATGTCTCGAAGCCAGTCCTCGGCTTCAAGAGGTTTGTCAGTGTGAGAAAATGTTTGGGGACGTGTCTTCAGTAGCTCGAGATAATTTTGATTGCTGCTGATCTGTCCACGGTGATTTCCCATATTGATGACTTGGTTCAGTATTTCCTGATGTTGCTGCTGACTTTGTTCATAAAGACGGCACATTTGGGAAAGTGCCGTTTCACCGTCCTGCTGACTTGTCTGTCCTGTGTGAAATTGTTGCCTGGGGTGTGCCATAATTTTCCTCTGTCGGAGTTGGCATGGAGCGCGTCCAAGGGCGAGACATAGTTCACTCTGGGGATATATTTGAAACACTCATAAGAAAAGAAATTGAGCCGCAAAAATCAATAAATTCAAGAAGATGCAAAAAGTTGCAAATGCTCCATGATTTTTCAAGAGAAAATACGTTGCGCACGGAGAAGGACTGTTCATTACATATCTTACACGTAAGCAGTAATTATACAATACGTCACTCAGGATATGCGTACATAAATCCTGACATGTTATTTAGTCTAGTGCACTTCTCCGGATCCTACATGATGCATAAACAAACTACTTCTCACAGCCTATTTACATATAAACATATCAAACAAGTCGGTACATCGCAAGGCGGCTAAGCATACTTAGTCGGAGATGGTAAGGATTTCCCTTGGCCTGCCAAGGGTGAGGCTTAGAGAGGCTGGGGACTCAACCTCCTCTTGGAGATAGGCTCAGGCGAGGCGCTCTGGGAGTTGGTGGAGCAGGTGCCTGTCTGGGACAACTCGAATCTGGCGGGCACGAGGGTGGTGCAGAGCAACCGGAGTAGGCGCAATGACGTGGTTGAACTCCTCCATGGTAGGCAGGCAGCGAGTAGCGGTGCGAGCAGCAGGAGCAAACGATGCTGATGACGAGGCGAAAGTCGGTGGCGGTGCGGCGCGCAGAGCTCCCTCTGTTGGCGGCACAGCCATGGACTGAGTCCATGCGGCAGCTACAAAGTCGTCCACCAGGTTGTCGAAGGCTGCCTCCAAAGCCGGAGATACTCGATGAGCATCTCAAAGCTTCGTCCCGTTCTCCTCTGGGGCAAGAGAACAGCGTGGTGGCAGGTGTATGGCACGTGACATGGCAGGTAGCGGTGGCGACGAGTCTTCATCGAAGGAAGGATATCCACAGAGACGAGCTATCGCCTCACGGGCTGCCATCTGCAGTGCATGCTTCTCTGTGGGCATGGCTCTCCCCACGAACCGTGGCGCTCAACTCGTCCTCTCTTGAATTCCACAGCGGCTTGGTGCATGGTCGACGGTCGTTGACCTTGTCTTTGAGAGAGAGAAGATCTGGGCGCACATCTGGCCCCATCGCGACTTGGACGATGAAGGAGAGAAGCAGCGAACCCATCGGGCATGTTGGCGAACATCTGCGACTTCGTGATCGTTGCCAGCCATCTACAAAAGTAGGCAAAAGTCCTGAGTAGTCAAATCATAAATTTATCTTGACCGTCGAAATTGTCTACATTTGTGAAAAAATAAACTCTATTATGCTAATAACCGATTAGCGATCGCACCTAGTGGCTTCCTACAGTCAGCTGGCTCTGGTACCAAGCTTGTCACGACCGGTTTTCAATAAAAATATTTATTGAACAACCGACCTATGAAGTCAATATGAAGAAAATCCTTCATACCGTAGACAAAACTTTGATACAATAAGCGGTAGCATTACAATATTACGAGGGTCGGATGAAGATGCCCAACCAATTATTACAAACACGCCGATAATTATACATAGTGGCGGATATGACTCAAAGGTGTGGGGTGGAAATACTCTTGACTCGAGATATGAGTGGTTGGTGGAATAACACAGCGGGGTGGTTAATAAGTCTCTTGCCTTTGGCGGCTCATCGGCGTCGAGGTGAGGCTCGATGAATTTATTTGGGTAGCGAGCGGATATATCACAATGACTAATCCAGGGTCGACGAGACTGGTGGGATTCCTCTAGGCGTCGGACTTGCTATCGAATTCTTCATCCATGAGATCGCCTTCGTCGACATCTGGCCAAATCAACAAGCCGGTGAGTACTTTGAAAGTACTACAAGACAGTTCGGACAAAAGATATAACAAATGAATGCATGAATGAGTCATGATTAATTTTAACAATGCTCAAATAAATCAGTATAGCAAAAATAAATAAGAAGGGAATCGGCGGTAGTCCGCTCGAAAACCAAAGAAGGATAAACTCAAAACCGATCGAGTGTGCGAAGTGGCGCCTCGAAGGGTGAAAATAAGTAAAACATGCCACGATCGGCGTCTGGCGACACCTCATAAAGGGCTTATATTGAAATAAAAATACATGCGTGCATGATCGGACGTCGGGCGACATCACAAAAGGGCTTATAATAAAAGTAAATAATAACGATGCATGCGATCGGACGTCGAGCGACATCACGAAAAGGGCTTATAATGAAAATAAATAACAACAATGCATGCGATCGGACGTCTGGCGACATCGCGAAAAGGGCTTATAATGAAAATAAATAACAAAAATGCATGATCGGACGTCTGGCGACATCACGAAAAGGGCTTATAATGAAAATAAATAACAACAATGCATGATCGGACGTCTGGCGACATCACGAAAAGGGCTTATATTGAAAATAAATAACAACAATGCATGATCGGACGTCTGAGCGACATCGCGAAAGGGCTTATAATTCATTATTTATAACTAACAAGATATAGTGCTCACGGAAAATATTCATCACAAGACAATAAGCGGGTTAGTCCGTTCACGGAAAGTAAACATTTAATACTCAAATGGTTCTCGGGAGTTTACATCATTGAGGCCGACACTTGACAAGATGAGATGATCACGGTACTTGGACATGAATAAGATGAATTCAAGAATTTTGACTCTGCGAGTTTGTACCAAAATTGTCCACAGCCAGCGGTTTCCGTAGTCACGAAGGACTAGTTCCGTTCACGGTATTTCAAAGGAAACACAACTAGCTAGTACACACCCATCATACCTCACGTTGCCGGGAATCACCCTAGACAGCGTTTAAGAAAAACTTTGAGGCGGGAGATCACAATCTCGAATAGCATGGGATCAAATTTATATCTGGCGCTCTAAGGGTGCCCCCTCTCGGTCCCAACCGAAACACCCATGCCCCTGACGGATGAAAGGCTTTAATCCAGGGCCATGGAACCTTCATCCCGGCCTCTCGATTTGGTGTGTACCAGGAAGTGGTTTGCAACCTACTAGGCCGTATCCCTTGCGGGAAACAGGTGGTAGTACGGAAAGGAAGACGGACGGAATCTGACCGATTTATGTTGACACTGGGTCAACGATATGGCATAAGCCTGGCATGCTACAACACTGCCATCTTACCCATACTCATGCCAACTCATGGCCATGCAACAAGTTTCCAGCAACTCACGGATTTACCGAGCTCATTTGCCTCAATGCTCACGAGATAAACTATCATCGAAAATGCTCATGAGCGTGCCATGATACAAAATAATGCAAACATGCCCAGACACTCATCATATCAAAAGTTCAAACTTTGCTTGCCTGGTTGAAGTATTCGGGGTCTAGCTCGGCGAAGTTCACGGTTCCGTCACCTCCTTGGTATCTCGGTAAACAAAAATACAGCGCTAACGTAAATACCGTGGGGTATAGAAAGTTGATCCAAATTTTTTCAAATAAATATTATAAAAACTAGACAAAAATTTGAAGAGGACAGAAAAGAATCACTCAAAAATTCCTTTCATTAAAAAGTTATAAGGGTTTTAGCCCAAGGACCCATCTGTAATGAAACGAAAAAACTTCCGGGGGCTTGCGAAAAAATCCAAAAAAGCGGTTCAGAGGGAAGCGTATTTGCCCAAGCACGCTTTGAAAACGATTAAAAAAAACAAAGAGAGGCTGACGGCGGGTCCCACCCGTCAGGTTTGAAATTTCAAGCGAGGGAGTCGGGGCTCGTCGGCGCCAAGAGCCATGATGGTCGCCGCGGCGATCCACGGCGAGGCGAGGAGATCGGAGAGTACCTCCGTGTTCGAGGCGCCATTCGCGCGTGTGGGAGGTGGTGGTGGTCGCCAGGCAAGTACCACATCGGCGGCGATGCTTGCTCCAGCGGACGGCGATTCGGGTGTTCGTGGATATCGCCGGAGAGAGCTGCGGGGCCAAAATTGAGGTGGGGTTATCCTACTAGAGGTGATGCGAGGCTACAGGCGAAAGTAGGGCGGGCGGAGGAGTTCTCACCGGAGAACGATGCGGAGCCCGAGGCGGACGGAGGTGGCGGTCGAGGAAGAAAGGCCCTCGAGGCTCTCCGGTAGCTAAGCGGGGTCTAGTGAGGTGGTGGAGTCGTCTTGAGGCGAGAGCAGCTCGGGGTGCTATATATAGCCGCCCGAGTCGGTTGCCGTGAAACGGATAAGTCCGGCGAGTTGATTCTGGCGGCGCTGTGGCTGGGCGGTCGGCTTAGGAGCTTGAGCATCGCCTAGGTGGAGTAGTGGTGCCATTTTAGGGTCCAGCTCAGCACGGGGAGGAAGGTTCTGGCTTGCCCTCGGCGGAGCAGCCGCCGCACGGCCCGTCGGCGGCGAGAGCTCTCTGCGTGCCAAGCCACGACGACGGTTCCGCATGCGTGCCAGGCAAGGAGGTGGCCACGCGCAGCCACCAGGGCAACAGGCGGCGCCGAATGGTGTTGCGCCGCAGTTTTGCCCCCTGTCGCCCGTTCACGGTGTTTGACCACGCAAAACACGCCGGCGCAAGAAGCGGGCGAGCGCCACCGATGCGGGAAGGCGCCAAGCGCGTGTGGAGCTCCGGACAAGCAGGCCATGCTGCGAGCATCGAGCCAAGCGCCTGTGGGCATGTGACTGAAGTTCTTGCGGAGAAACGACACTCGAACTTTCGAATTTACTTGAATATGAACAAAGCGAGTGCATGCCGGTGTTCGACAAAATGATTACGGTATCCAGGGATTTTTCCTTGAGCTGATTTTTGGTGGAGGGCCTCTCATTGCATCTAGAGGCTGCCTGAATATTTGTGGAATTTTTGGAGAAGTGTAGATATGAATTTCACCAAATTTGGCAAATCTGGTCCAAACTTACGAGACTATAATTTGAAATTTTTGAGCAGAAGAGGAGTGGATCTTGATAGTTCTAGGTTGTGGGTACCAAGGACTATCCAAGGGAGTTGGTTTGAGGTCAAAACTCAAATGCATTCAGGTACTTGCTTTGCAAATCACCTAGGCTCAATATAATAGAGAGAAAAGATTTGGGAGAGGAAATAATTGAAATAAAATTCAGAAAATGGTTGAGCTTGTTGGGACAGAATGTTTGGATTGCCCAAGGTGGAAGGAGAGATTTTTGGGAAGGTTTTACCATGTGGTGCATGGAAGAATCATGAATGGTTTCAAATATGGGAGAGGATGAAAAACTCCTAGAGTTTCCTTTTGAAAGAAAATAAACTCCAAAGATTTTTCTTGGAATTTTGAGAAGAGGGCAATCAGAAGAAAAATTTAAAACCAAATACTAGAGTTGAAGGAGATGCACAAATAAAATATTTGCTAAAGGGAAAAAGCTTTGAGAGAGATTTTTGGAAGGGTTTTGGAGACCTCCTTCAAATCCAACAAAATTTTGAAGAAAACCCAAGGAATTTTTTTTGGAGTGTCACAGTACGATGAGTGCACCCAAGATATCTAGCTTGGACTAGCTAGAGTATCATACATAGTGTGGAGAGAGACCTATAGATGGTGGTGTATATATGAATGCGAACTAGAAAGACACCCCCCCACACACACAAGAGAGAGAGAGAGAGAGAGAGAGAGAGAGAGAGAGAGAGAGAGAGAGAGAGAGAGGGAGAGGGACCAACAAGGTTTTTGTGTGGGATCGTGCGACAAATTGAAGATTGTCGGCGAGAGTGTGTGTGTGTGTGAGAGAGAGAGAGAGAGAGAGAGAGAGAGAGAGAGAGAGAGAGAGA
>CM038676.1:75588969-75705699 GCA_021605205.1 Aegilops longissima
TCAAAGGGTTCTCAAAAATTCGAGATAGATCTAATTATACTTTTTTATTTATTTCTGCATTAATAGAGCAGACGAGTAAAAAAAGCAAACCTCAAGGTATTCTCTCTTCTTTCTCAATTCAGGGAGGACACTATCTTAATTCTTGTGAAAAGGCAGAAGCAAGTGAAAGGGCGGCAGTATTATATGAGTTCTAAAAATAAGGGCGAAAAAAAGTCATGTATGATAGTGGTCAAAAGCCTTCCATAGAAGGGAATATCAACCAAACCGGTTTCTGTGATGAACTACTTTCCAATAAGGGAGCAGGTACAGTTACCTCATCAAGTTCTATTTTCCTCCCACTCACTTCTTTCGAGAGAAACTCCTTCTCTAGAAAGGATCCATTCTTAGCAATGAATGTCTTGTCTTCAAATCTGTGATAGAAGATGTACCCAACAGTTTCTTTTGGGTATCCTATGAAGACACATTTCTCCGATTTGGGTTCGATCTTATCAGGTTGAAGCTTTTTCACATAAGCATCGCAGCCCCAAACTTTCAGAAACGACAACTTTGGATTCTTGCCAAACCATAGTTCATAAGGCGTCGTCTCAACGGATTTTGATGGTGCCCTATTTAACGTGAATGCGGCCGTCTCTAAAGCATAACCCCAAAATGATAGCGGTAAATCAGTAAGAGACACCATAGATTGCACCATATCTAGTAAAGTACGATTACAACGTTCGGACACACCATTACGCTTTGGTGTTCCGGGTGGCGTG
Source organism: Aegilops longissima (assembly GCA_021605205.1). Classification (NCBI taxonomy): domain Eukaryota; kingdom Viridiplantae; phylum Streptophyta; class Magnoliopsida; order Poales; family Poaceae; genus Aegilops; species Aegilops longissima. The sequence goes on from CM038676.1 coordinate 75,589,725, forward strand.
AGTTGCGAAACTATTCCTCATTGTTTCAAATGTAGACCAAACTCGTAACTCAAATATTCTCCTCCACGATCAGATCGTAGAAACTTTATTTTCTTGTTACGATGATTTTAAGCTTCACTCTGAAATTCTTTGAACTTCTCAAATGTTTTAGACTTATGCTTCATTAAGTAGATATACCCATATCTGCTTAAATCATCTGTGAAGGTGAGAAAATAACGATATCCGCCACGAGCCTCAACATTCATCGGACCACATACATCTGTATGTACGATTTCCAACAAATATGTTGCTCTCTCCATAGTACCGGAGAACGGCGTTTTAGTCATCTTGCCCATGAGGCACGGTTCGTAAGTACCAAGTGATTTGTAATCAAGTGGTTCCAAAAGTCCATCAGTATGGAGTTTCTTCATGCGCTTTACACTGATATGACCTAAACGGCAGTGCCACAAATAAGTTGCACTATCATTATCAACTCTGCATCTTTTGGCTTCAACATTATGAATATGTGTATCACTATTATCGAGATTCATCAAAAATAGACCACTCTTCAAGGGTGCATGATCATAAAAGATATTACTCATATAAATAGAACAACCATTATTCTCTGATTTAAATGAATAACCGTCTCGCATCAAACAAGATCCAGATATAATGTTCATGCTCAACGCTGGCACCAAATAACAATTATTTAGGTCTAAAACTAATCCCGAAGGTAGATGTAGAGGTAGCATGCCGACCACGATCACATCGACTTTGGAACCATTTCCCACGCGCATCGTCACCTCGTCCTTGGCCAATGTTCGCTTAATCCGTAGTCCCTGTTTCGAGTTGCAAATATTAGCAACAGAACTAGTATCAAATACCCAGGTGCTACTGCGAGCTCTAGTAAGGTACACATCAATAACATGTATATCACATATACCTTTGTTCACCTTGCCATCCTTCTTATCTGCCAAATACATGGGGCAGTTCCGCTTCTAGTGACCAGTCTGCTTGCAGTAGAAGCACTCAGTTTCAGGCTTAGGTCCAGACTTGGGTTTCTTCTCCTGAGTAGCAACTTGCTTGCTGTTCTTCTTGAAGTTCCCCTTCTTCTTCCCTTTGCCCTTTTTCTTGAAACTAGTAGTCTTGTTGACCATCAACACTTGATTCTCCTTCTTGATTTCTACCTCCGCAGCCTTTAGCATTGCGAAGAGCTCGGGAATCGTCTTATCCATCCCTTGCATGTTATAGTTCATCACGAAGCTCTTGTAGCTTGGTGGCGTGATTGGAGAATTCTCATCAATGACGCTATCATCCGGAAGATTAACTCCCGCTTGAATCAAGTGATTATTATACCCGGACATCTTGAGTATATGCCATCGACGAACTATTCTCCTCCATCTTGGAGCTATAGAACTTATTGGAGACTTCATATCTCTCAATCCGGGCATTTGCTTGAAATATTAACTTCAACTCCTGGAACATCTCATATGCTCCATGACGCTCAAAATGTCGTTGAAGACCGGTTCTAAGCCGTAAAGCATGGCACACCGAACTATTGAGTAGTCATCACTTTGCTCGCCAGACGCTCATAACATCCGGTGTTGCTCCTGCAGCAGCAGGCTCGGCACCCAACGGTGCTTCCGGGACGTAAGTCTTACATGCAGCAATGAGGATAATCCTCGTTACGGACCCAATCCGTGTAATTGCTACCATCATCTTTCAACTTTGCTTTCTCAAGGAACGCATTAAAATTCAACGGAACAACAACACGGGCCATCTATCTACAATTAACATAGACAAGCAAGATACTATCAGGTACTAAGTTCATGATAAATTTAAGTTCAATTAATCATATTACTTAAGAACTCCCACTTAGAAAGACATCCCTCTAATCCTCTAAGTGACCACGTGATCCAAATCAACTAAACCATAACCGATCATCACGTGAAATGGAGTAGCTTTCAATGGTGAACATCAATATGTTGATCATATCTACTATATGATTCACGCTCGACCTTTCGGTCTCAGTGTTCCGAGGCCATATCTGCATATGTAGGCTCGTCAAGTTTAACCTGAGTATTCTGTGTGTGCAAAACTGGCTTGCACCCATTGTAGATGGACGTAGAGCTTATCACACCCGATCATCACGTGGTGTCTGGGCACGACGAACTTTGGCAACGATGCATACTCAGGGAGAACACTTTTATCTTGAAATTTAGCGAGAGATCATCTTATAATGCTATCGTCAATCAAAGCAAGATAAGATGCATAAAAGATAAACATCACATGCAATCAATATAAGTGATATGATATGGCCATCATCATCTTGTGCTTGTGATCTCCATCTCCGAAGCACCGTCATGATCACCATCGTCACTGGCACGACACCTTGATCTCCATCATAGCATCGTTGTCATCTCGCCAATCTTATGCTTCCACGACTATTGCTACCGCTTAGTGATAAAGTAAAGCATTACAGGGCGATTGCATTGCATACAATAAAGCGACAACCATATGGCTCCTGCCAGTTGCCGATAACTCAGTTACAAAACATGATCATCTCATACAATAAAATTTAGCATCATGTCTTGACCATATCACGTCACAACATGCCCTGCAAAAACAAGTTAGACATCCTCTACTTTGTTGTTGCAAGTTTTACGTGGCTGCTACGGCCTTAGCAAGAACCATTCTTACCTACGCATCAAAAACCACAACAATAGTTTGTCAAGTTGGTGCTGTTTTAACCTTCGCAAGGACCGGGCGTAGCCACACTCGGTTCAACTAAAGTTGGAGAAACTGACACCCACCAGCCACCTGTGTGCAAAGCACGTCGGTAGAACCAGTCTCGCGTAAGCGTACGCGTAATATCGGTCCGGGCCGCTTCATCCAACAATACCGTCGAACCAAAGAATGACATGCTTGTAAGCAGTATGACTTATATCGCCCACAACTCAATTGTGTTCTACTCATGCATATAACATCAACGCATAAAACCTGGCTCTGATACCACTGTTGGGGAACGTAGTAATTTCAAAAAAATTCCTACGCACACGCAAGATCTGTAGCGACCAGACCCAAATGGATCAAGTCTCTGTGCTCAGTGTCATCCTCGGATCAAGAATGTCGACACCACACAAGATTTCAAGGATTTATAGCAGAGTAGCAATCACACACTTATTACATCGTTGTCCACAAGGAACTGAATACAATAATATGGCTTAAGGCCATCTAATAATAACAGCGGAAGGCTTGGAAGATAAGCGAGTCCATCAACTCCAACGGCATCACTGAGTATAGAACCACGACCTAACACCTTACTCGTCGTCTAAAAAGTATGCAACGTGAAAAGTTGCAGCCCGAAAACGGGTCAGCACATGGAATATGCTGGCAATGTAACACATAAGAGCAATGAATGAATAAGCCTATACTACATGCATATATGGCTGGTGGTAAGGCTCTACGGTTACATTTACATAAAGCTAATTTTTCCCTACATCAAAGGAATAATTTTATTTAACTATCATGGTGGTTGTTAAACATTGAGAATGGTTGACAACATCCTCAATCCCAATTAAAAGTACTCATCAAAACCCAATACATTTATTAGAAGTAACATGTTGAGATTCACATGATAATCAAGTACCGGATACTCAAATTGTCCATAACCGGGGACACAGCTAATCATGATTAGTTTATACACTCTGCAGAGGTTTGCGCACTTTTCCCCACAAGACTCGATCGCCTCCGCTTGGTTCTCGCACTACATGGTGTTTGAGAAACGGATGACCGAGACATAGTCTTTCAGAAGTGCTAGCACCTTACATGTGGGTAGACCGTACCAACCTACATCCCCTACATCAGCTAGCCTACCCGTAAGAGTTCATACGACTTAGTCAACTACGCCAGAGCCCATAATTGGCTTGTGGCTGCACACGGAAGTTTCAGTTTGAATAATCTTATGATCCCTTAGAGCACAGGTGGCGGTCCGAAGAAATACAGCAAGTCTGATGGAAACCAGTGCCTCAATCCACCCAGATGTGTGTTTAGGTTGCCACCTTAGATAAACCATTAATTAAAAATCTCACATCTGTCATGGATATTCACTCACCCAATCCACGCCTACTAGCATAGCATGGCATGAACAAGCAAACGAGAAGTAACTCCCAAGGTTTCATAAGTAAAACAGGTAATAGGTACTACCTCAATCTACTTCCCAAACCCACAATTTAATTAGATCCTAACCATGCAAGTGTTTGAGGGATAGATCTAATGCGTAAAAACTGGGTATGAGAAGAGTATGATCAAAGTGTTACTTGCCTTGTCGATGATCCATGAGTCCTAGAGATTCAAGTAACAAGTGGCGACCGGGTGATCTAACGCAGACAAACAACAAGCATACAATAAGTATTCATCTAATGCACAGGGAAATCTCGAATAAAAGATCTAACCGGAAAGTTCAACTTAAGAACCCTGGTTGCAAAAGAATCGAATCAAAATAAACTCCGAAAGTCGAAACTCGAGAGAGAACGACTCGGTTTAGCGATCTGAAATTAGGTCAAAATTTCACAGTGGCAAAACTCTGTGAAAGTAGGGTAGTCGGAATGGCGGTTTCGTTACGAAACTCCAGGCGCTTGAATCGCCTGATTCCGATAAACGAGCGAGAAATAAAACAGTTTTGAAAATCGGATCTGAAATCAAATCAAAAAATAACGGATTAAATCCGATTAAAAAGAAAACGACGAACGGGTTAAATAGCGGACGTTCGTTAACAGAACGAATCTAACGAACGCGTTCAACTAAAACGAACGGTTCGGTGAACGTTCATTAATTAAGAAAACCGAAAAAAATAAAACCAATCTAGTTTTTTTTTTAAAAAAACCGAACATATATATATTTTTTTTAAATAAACCGGATCGGTTCAAGGGGGAAAAACCGAATCGGCGCGGGGCGGCGGTGGCTACCTCCGCGATCGCGGCCATGGGCTCTCCGGGCTCGAGGAGAGGGCGGCGGGTCGGCGCGACGGGCAAGGCGTCCACGGCGGCGTGGCGCCCCTTGGCAAGGCGGCCAGCCTTGAGTGCGGGTGGCGGGCGGCTCGGCTGGTTGGGGGGAGAGAGAGGGGGGTCCGGTTATAAAGGGAGGGGCGGTCGGCTTGGGGGGGGGTCGGCTTGGGAGGGGGCAAGGGAGCCGGGTCCCAGGCGGGACTCGGGGGTGGCGATGGCGTCTGTGGCAAGGGAGTCAAGGCGGGAGCGGAGCGAGAGGAGAGGAGGTGGGCGGGGGGCTGGGCACTGGGGCTGGCTGGCTTGGGGCAGCCTGGGCCTCGGTCGAAGCGAATATTTTTTTAAATAAAATTAACCAAAGCAATTAAAAAAATACCGAACGAACTCGGATTTAAATAAAACAAATTTTCCCGACTCCTAAAAATGAGTGAACAAAATGAACTTTAAAACAGCAAACATGCATAAAATTTTTAAAATGCTCATTTTTGCCTAAGCAAAATAAATCTTCCAAAACCAAATTTGGTTTATTTATAATATCTTCATTTTTCGTAATTGTTTGGGAAAGTCATATTATTCCCTCTCCAAATATTTTTATAGGAAAAACTTTATGAAGATAATTTAAATAATCCAATGATCCTATTTTCAAAATTTGAGAAATCCCAAATATGAAAATTACGAAACTTCCAACTCTCTCGAGGGTCCTTGAGTTGCGTGAAATTTCTAGGATCGGAAAAATGCGAGAAAATATGATATGCATGATGACCTAATGTATAACATTCCAAATTGAAAATTTGGGATGTTACAAACCTACCCCTTAAGATGAATCTCCCTCGAGATTCGGGTTGGCTAGAAAATAGGTGAGGTGGTCTTTAAGCAAAACTTCCTCTCTTTCCTGTGTGGCTTCATCCTCGGTGTGGTGGCTCCCTTGAACTTTGCAAAACTTGATAACCTTGCTGCGGGTAACTCTGCTGGCATAATCGAGAATCTTAACTGGTTTTTCCTCATATGTCAAGTCATCCTTCAACTGAATTGCCTCCGGTGGCACTTGTGTCTCTTAACGGTACCTCTGCTATCTCGGGTGACATTTCTTCAATCGAGAAACATGGAATACATCATGAACTCCCGACAGTCCTTCCGCAATTCCAACTTATACATAACTTCTCCCATGCGTTGCAAAATCTTATATGGTCCAACGAAACGGGTGCTAACTTTCGTTTAACTCCAAAACGCTTCACTCCTCGTGGCGGGATACTCGAGATATACTCTGTCTCCAACTTCATATCAATCGCTGCGCTTTGAATCGGCATAACTCTTACATGCGGTGGGCTACCTTGAGCACATCTCGAATCAACTTAACTTTCTGTTCGACTCCTTAATCAAGTCTGGTCCAAACAACCGACGATCTCGGTTTCGTCCCATGACAATGGTGTCCTGCACCTTCTTCCATACAAGGCCTCGAAAGGTGCCATCTTCAAGCTGGTTTGGTAACTGTTATTGTAGGAAAATTCTGCATACGGCAAATTATCATCCCAGCTAGATCCATAATCTAGTGCACAAGCTCTCAGCATGTCCTCCAAAATCTGATTGACTCTCTCGGTCTGTCCATCGGTCTGTGGGTGGAAAGCTGTCTTGAATTCAATCGGGTTCCCAATGTTTCGTGCAACCTGGTTCCAAAATTTCAAGTAAAGCGGGTTCCTCTCATTCGATACAATGCTCCTCGGAACTCCGTGTAAACACACAATTCTGGTCATGTATATCTTTGCCAACTTAGCACTGCTATAGGTAGTCTTGACTGGAATGAAATGAGCTACCTTGGTCAAACGGTCGACTATGACCCAAATCGAGTCATATCCTGAACGGGTCTTTGGCAAACCTGTGATGAAATCCATGCCTAGTTTATCCCACTTCCATTCGGGTATCGGCAATGGCTGTAACAATCTCGCTGGCTTCGATGTTACGCCTTTACTTTCGACATACGTCATAAACTGCTACATACTCCGCAATATCCTTCTTCATTCCGGTCCACCGAAAATATTCTTCAAATACAAATACATCTTGGTATTTCTGGGTGAATCGAATAGGGTGAATCATGGGCTTCTTGTAAAATCAACTTCCCGATCTCTCGGGTCATTTGGCACATAAACACGGTCTTCAAACCATAGGGTATCGTGCTCATCCTCACGAAATCCTTTAGCTTTTCCTTTGCTCATTTTCTCCTTTATAGAGGCAACTTCCTTATCGCCTTTTGGGCTTCTCTCGATTTTGTCCATCGATGTCGATTGAATCTCCAATGCTGCTACATAGCCTCTGGAACTATTTCCAAACATAGCTCTCGAAGGTCCTCGGCTAACTCATTGGGTATTTCTCCCATCATTAGGGTATTGACGTGGCTCTTACGGCTCAATGCGCTCGCTACGACATTAGCCTTTCCGGGTGATAATGCAATCTCATATCATAATCCTTGATTAGCTCTAACCATCTCCTCATCGAGATTCAACTCCTACGTGTGAAGATGTACTTCAAACTCTTGTGATCCGTATATACTTCACAATGATTTCCAATGAGAAAATGTCTCCACGTCTTCAAGGCATGCACAACGGCTGCTAACTCCAAATCATGAGTGGCATAATTCAACTCATGGGGCTTAAGTTGTCGTGAAGCATACTGAAACAACTCTTCCTTCCTGCATAAGCACTGCTCCAAGTCCTCGACGTGAAGCGTCGCAATACACCTCATAATCCTTAGTTTGATCTGGCAATATCAAAACTGGTGAGGTAACCAATCTTTTCTTCAACTCCTGAAAACTTGCCTCACAGTCCTCAGTCCATATGAATTTGTTTTCTTTCTTCAACAATTCTGTCATAGGCTTTGCAATCCTTGAGAAATTCTCAATGAACCTTCGGTAGTATCCTGCGAGTCCAAGGAAACTCCGAATCTCTCCAACTGTCGTTGGTGCTTCCTGAAGGAAATATGCCCTAGAGGCAATAATAATGTTATTATTTATTTCCTTATATCATGATAAATGTTTATTATTCATGCTAGAATTGTATTAACCGGAAACATAATACATGTGTGAATACATAAACCTACAGAGTGTCACTAGTATGCCTCTACTTGACTAGCTCGTTAATCAAAGATGGTTATGTTTCCTAACCATGAACAAGGAGTTGTTATTTGATTAACGGGATCACATCATTGGTTGAATGATCTGATTGACATGACCCATTCCATGAGCATAGCACCTGATCGTATTGTTTGTTGCTAGTGCTTTTCTTCATGACTTATACTTGTTCCTATGACTATGAGATTATGCAACTCCCGTTTGCCCGAGGAACACTTTGGGTGCTACCAAACGTCACAACGAATCGGGTGATTATAAAGGTACATTACAGGTGTCTCCGAAGGTACATGTTGGGTTGGCATATTTCGAGATTAGGATTTGTCACTCCGATTGTCGAAGAGGTATCTCTGGGCCCTCTCGGTAATGCACATCACATAAGCCTTGCAAGCATTGCAACTAAATGTGTTATTTGTGAGATAATGTATTACGGAACGAGAAAAAGAGACTTGCAAGATGCGAGATTGAACTAGGTATTGGATACCGAGCGATCGAATCTCGGGCAAGTAACATACCGATGACAAAGGGAACAACGTATGTTGTTATGCGGTCGACCGATAAAGATCTTCGTAGAATATGTAGGAACCAATATGGGCATCCAGGTTCCGCTATTGGTTATTGACCGAGAATAGTTCTAGGTCATGTCTACATAGTTCTCGAACCCGTAGGGTCCGCACGCTTAACGCTTCGATGGCAGTTATTATGAGTTTATATGATATTGATGTACGAAGGTTGTTCGAGTCCGGATGAGATCACGGACATGACGAGGAGTCTCGAAATGGTCGAGACATAAAGATTGATATATTGGAAGCCTATGTTTGGACTCGGAATCACTCCGGTGAAATTGGGAATTTTATCGAGTACCGGGGTTACGGAACCTCCCGGGGGTCAATGGGCCTTGATGGGCCTTAAGGGAAAGAGAAAAGGGGCCATATGCTGGCGCAGCCTTCCCCTTCCCTAGTCCTATTAGGATTAGGAGAAGGGGTGGCGCCTCTCTCCCTCTCCCTTGGTCAAACCCTAGTTGGACTAGGATTGGGGGAATCCTACTCGGTGGGAGTAGGACTCCCAGCGCAGCCATAGGTGGCGGCCAGCCCCTCCCTTCCCTCCTTTATATCTGAGGGCAGGGGCACCCCATGATACACAAGTTGATCTACGGATCTTTCCTTAGCCGTGTGCGGTGCCCCTTCCACCATATTCCACCTCGGTCATATCGTCGCGAGCTTAGGCGAAGCCTGCGCGGAGAAGTCATATCGTCGCGGAGCTTAGGCGAAGCCCTGCGTCGGTGGAGCATCATCATCGCCACCACGCCGTCGTCGACGGAACTCATCCCGACACTTTGCTGGATCGGAGTCCGGGATCGTCATCGAGCTGAGCGTGTGCAGAACTCGGAGGTGCCGTCGTTCGGTGCTTGGATCGGTCGGGTCGTGAAGACGTCGACTACATCAACGCGTTGTTATAATGCTTCCGCTTCGGTCTCACGAGTGCGTGGACGGACACTCTTCCTCTCGTTGCTATGCCATCACCATGGTCTTGCGTGATCGTAGGAAAATTTTGAAATTACTCGTTCCCCAACAAGTGGCATCCGAGCCTGGTTTTATGCGTTGATGTCATATGCACGAGTAGAACACAAGTGAGTTGTGGGCGATACAAGTCATACTACCTACCAGCATGTCATACTTTGGTTCAGCGGTATTGTGAGATGAAGCGGCCGGACCGACATTACGCAGACGCTTACGCGAGACTGGTTTCACCGCTGTGAGCACTCGTTGCTTAAAGGTGGTGGCGGGTGTCTGTCTCTCTCACTTTAGTTGAACCGAGTGTGGCTACGCCCGGTCCTTGAGAAGGTTAAAACGGAGTCTATTTGACGAAGTATCGTTGTGGTTTTGATGCGTAGGTAAGAACGGTTCTTGCTCAGCCCATAGCAGCCACGTAAAACTTGCAACAACAAAGTAGAAGACGTCTAACTTGTTTTTGCAGGGCATGTTGTGATGTGATATGGTCAAGACGTGATGCTATACTTTATTGTATGAGATGATCATGTTTTGTAACCGGGTTATCGGCAACTGGCAGGAGCCATATGGTTGTCGCTTTATTGTATGAAATGCAAACGCCATGTAATTGCTTTACTTTATCACTAAGCAGTAGCGATAGTCGTAGAAGCAATAGTTGGCGAGACGACAACGATGCTACGATGGAGATCAAGGTGTCGCGCCGGTGACGATGGTGATCATGACGGTGCTTCGGAGATGGAGATCACAAGCACAAAATGATGATGGCCATATCATATCACTTATATTGATTGCATGTGATGTTAATCCTTTATGCATCTTATCTTGCTTTGATTGACGGTAGCATTATAAGATGATCCTTACTAAATTATCAAGAAGTGTTCTCCCGAGTATGCACCGTTGCGAAAGTTCTTCGTCTTTGAGACACCACGTGATGATCGGGTGTGATAGGCTCTACGTTCAAATACAACGGTGCAAAACAGTTGCACACGCAGAATACTCAGGTTATACTTGACGAGCTATGCATATAAGATATGACCTCGGAACACGGAGACCGAAAGGTCGGCGTGAATCATATAGTAGATATGATCAACATATTGATGTTCACCATTGAAACTACTCCATCACACGTGATGATCGGTCATGGTGTAGTTGATGTGGATCACGCAATCACTTAGAGAATGGAGGATATTTTTCTAAGTGGGAGTTCTTAAGTAATATGATTAATTGAACTTTAATTTATCATGAACTTAGTCCCGTAGTATTTTGCAAATTATGTTGTAGATCAATAGCTCGCGTTGTTGCTTCCCTATGTTTTTATATGTGTTCCTAGAGAAAATTGTATTGAAAAATGTTAGTAGCAATGATGCGGATTGGATCCGTGATCGAGGTTTATCCTCATTTGCTGCTTGTGAAGAATTATGTCCTTAATGCACCGCTAGGTGACAGACCTATTTGCAGGAGCAGATGCGAGGCGTTATGAACGTTTGGCTAGCTCAATATGATGACTACTTGATAGTTTAGTGCACCATGCTTAACGGCTTAGAATCGGGACTTCAAAGGCGTTTTGAACGTCATGGACCATATGAGATGTTCCAGGAATTGAAGTTAATATTTTTAGCAAATACCGAGTTGAGAGATATGAAGTCTCCAACAAGTTCTATAGCTAAAAGATGGAGGAGAATCGCTCAACTAGTGAGCATGTGCTCAGATTGTGCGAGTACTTCAATCACTTGAATCAAGTGGGAGTTAATCTTCCGAGATAAGATAGTGATTGACAGAATTCTCTAGTCACCATCACTAAGTTAGTAGAACTTCGTGATGAACTATAGTATGCAAGGGATGACGAAAAGATTCTCGAGCTCTTCGCGATGCTAAAATCGCGAAGGTAGAAATCAAGAAAAACATCAAGTGTTGATGGTTGACAAAACCACTAGTCTCAAGGAAAATGGCAAAGGGAAGAAGGGAACTTCAAAAGGAACGGCAAGCAAGTTGCTGCTCGAGTGAAGAAGCCCAAGTCTAGACCTAAGCCCGAGACCGAGTACTTTTGCTGCAATGGAACTGGTCCTTTGAAGCGAACTACCCCTGAATATTTGGTGGATAAGAAGGATGGCAAAGTGAACAAGGTTATATTTGATATACAGGTTATTGATGTGTGCCTTACTAGTGTTTATAGTGGCCCCTGAGTATTTGATACTCGTTAGGTTGCTAAGATTAGTAACTCGAAACAGGAGTTCTGAGAATAAGCAGAGACTAGTTGAAGGGAAGTGACGATGAGTGTTGGAAGTAGTTCCAAGATTGATATGATCATCATCGCACACTCCCTATACTTTCGGGATTAGTGTGGAACCTAAATAAGTGTTATTTGGTGTTGAGCATAAATATGATTTGATCATGTTTATTGCAATCTGGTTATTCATTTAAAGTAAGAGAATAAATTGTTGTTCTGTTTACATGAATAAAACCTTATATGGTTACACACCCAATGAAAATGGTTCATTGGATCTCGATCATAGTGATACACATATTCATAACATTGAAACCAAAAGATGCAAAGTTAATAATGATAGTGCAACTTATTTGTGGCACTCGCCGTTTAGGTCATATTGGTGTAAAGCGCATGAAGAAAACTCCATCTTGATGGACTTTTGGAATCACTTGATTATGAATCATTTGATGCTTGCGAACCGTGCCTTTTGGGCAAGATGACTAAAACTCCGTTCTCGGAACAATGGAACAAGCTCTTGACTTATTGGGAATAATACATACCGATGTATGCGATCCAATGAGTGTTGATGCTCGTGGCAAGTATCGTTATTTTTCGACCTTCACAAGATGATTTGAGCAGATATGGGTATATCTACTTGATGAAACATAAGTCTGAAATAGTTGAAAGGTTCAAAGAATTTCAGAGTGAAGTGGAAAATCATCGTAACAAGAAAATAAAGTTTCTGCGATCTGATCGTGGAGATGAATATTCGAGTTTCTGAGTTTGGTCTTCAATGAAAACAATGTGGAATAGTTTCACAGCTCACGCCACCTGGAACACCACAACGTTATGGTGTGTCCGAACGTCAGAATAACCGTACTTTATTATGATATGGTGCGATCTATGATGTATCTTACCGATTTACCACTATCGTTTTGGGGTTATGCATTAGAGACAGCTGCATTCACGTTTAATAGGGCAACCATCTAAATCCGTTGAGATGACACCGTATGAACTATGGTTTAGCGATAAACCTAAGTGTCGTTTCTTAAAGTTTGGAGTTGTGATGCTTATGTGAAAAAGTTTTCACCGATAAGCTCTAACCCAAATCGGAGAATGCGTCTTCATAGAATACCCAAAGGCAACTATTGGGTACACCTTCTATCACAGATCCAAAGGCAAGTTTTTCGTTGCTAAGATAGATCCTTTCTAGAGAAGTTTCTCTCGAAAGAAGTGAGTGGGAGGAAAGTAGAACTTGATGAGGTAATTGTACCTTCTCCCTTATTGGAAAGTAGTTCATCACGAAATCAGTTCGATGATTCCTACACCAATTAGTGAGGAAGTTAATGATGATGATCATGAAACTTCAGATCAAGTTACTACCAAACCTCGTAGGTCTTCGGAGTAAGATCCGCACCGGTGTGGTACGGTAATCCTATTCTAGAAGTCATGTTACTAGACCATGATGAACCTACGAACTATGAGGAAGCGATGATGAGCCCAGATTCCACGAAATGGTTTGAGACCATGAAATCTGAGATGGGATCCATATATGAACAAAGTGTGGACTTTGATGGAGTTGCCGATGATCGGCAAGCCATATTATATAAATGGATCTTCAAGAGGAAGACAGATCTTGATAGTAGTGTTACTATCTACAAAGTTCGACTTGTGCAAAAAGGTTTTTCGACAAGTTCAAGGTGTTGACTACAAATGAGATTTTCTCAACTGTAGCGATTCTTAAGTCTGTCCGAATCATGTTAGCAATTGCCACATTTTATGAAATCTGGCAAATGGATGTAAAAACTACATTCTTTAATGGATTTATTAAAGAAGAGTTGTATATGATGCAACCAGAAGGTTTTGTCAATCCTAAAGGAGCTAACAAAATGTGCAAGCTCCAGCGATCCATCTATGGACTGGTGCAAGCATCTTGGAGTTGGAATATACGCTTTGATGAGTTGATCAAAGCATATGGTTTTATCTGAGACTTTTGGAGAAGCTTTGTATTTACAAGAAAGTGAGTGGGAGCACTACAGCATTTCGACAAGTATATGTGAATGACATATTGTTGATCGGAAATAATGTAGAATTATTCGCAAAGCATAAAGGAGTGTTTGAAAGGAGTTTTTCAAAGAAAGACCTCGGTGAAGCTGCTTACATATTGAGCATCAAGATCTATAGAGATAGATCAAGGCGCTTGATAAGTTTTTCAATGAATACATACCTTGACAAGATTTTGAAGTAGTTCAAAATGGAGCAGTCAAAGAAAGAGTTCTTGCCTGTGTTGCAAAGGTGTGAAATTGAGTAAGACTCAAATCCCGACCACGGCAGAAAATAGAAAGAGAATGAAAGTCATTCCTATGCATCAGCCATAGGTTCTATAAAGTATGCCATGTTGTGTACCAGATCTATTGTATACCCTACACTTTGAGTTTGGCAAGGAGTACAATAGTAATCTAGGAATAGATCAATGGACAGCGGTCAAAATTATCCTTAATGGAATAAGGATATGTTTCTCGATTATGGAAGTGATAAAAGGTTAAATCGTAAAGGGTTACGTCGATGCAAGTTTTGACACCGATCTGGATGACTTTAAGTCTCGATCTAGATACATATTGATAGTGGGAGCAATTAGCTAGAGTAGCTCCGTGCGAGCATTGTTGACATAGAGATTTGCAAAATACATACGGATCTGAATGTGGCAGACCCGTTGACTAAGATTCTCTCACAAAGCAAAACATGATCACACCTTAGTACTCTTTGGGTGTTAATCACATAGCGATGTGAACTAGATTACTGAATCTAGTAAACCCTTTGGGTCTTGGTCACATGGCGATGTGAATTATGGGTGTTAATCACATGATGATGTGAACTATCGATGTTAATCACATGGTGATGTGATCTAGATTATTGACTCTAGTGCAAGTGGGAGGCTGAAGGAAATATGCCCTAGAGGCAATAATAAAGTTATTATTTATTTCCTTATATCATGATAAATGTTTATTATTCATGCTAGAATTGTATTAACGGAAACATAATACATGTGTGAATACATAAACCTACAGAGTGTCACTAGTATGCCTCTACTTGACTAGCTCGTTAATCAAAGATGGTTATGTTTCCTAACCATGAACAAGGAGTTGTTATTTGATTAACGGGATCACATCATTGGTTGAATGATCTGATTGACATGACCCATTCCATTAGCATAGCACCTGATCGTATAGTTTGTTGCTAGTGCTTTTCTTCATGACTTATACATGTTCCTATGACTATGAGATTATGCAACTCCGTTTGCCGAGGAACACTTTGGGTGCTACCAAGCGTCACAACGTAATCGGGTGATTATAAAGGTACATTACAGGTGTCTCCGAAGGTACATGTTGGGTTGGCATATTTCGAGATTAGGATTTGTCCTCCGATTGTCGGAGAGGTATCTCTGGGCCCTCTCGGTAATGCACATCACATAAGCCTTGCAAGCATTGCAACTAAATGTGTTAGTTGTGAGATGATGTATTACGGAACGAGAAAAGAGACTTGCCGAGAACGAGATTGAACTAAGTATTGGATACCGACGATCGAATCTCGGGCAAGTAACATACCGATGACAAAGGAACAACGTATGTTGTTATGCGGTCCGACCGATAAAGATCTTCGTAGAATATGTAGGAACCAATATGGGCATCCAGGTCCCGCTATTGGTTATTGACCAGAGAGGTGTCTCGGTCATGTCTACATAGTTCTCGAACCCGTAGGGTCCGCACGCTTAACGTTTCGATGACAATTATTATGAGTTTATATGATATTGATGTACCGAAGGTTGTTCGGAGTCCCGGATGAGATCACGGACATGACGAGGAGTCTCGAAATGGTCGAGACATAAAGATTGATATATTGGAAGCCTATGTTTGGACTCGGAATCACTCCGGGTGAAATTGGGAATTTTATGAGAGCACCGGAGGTTACGGAACCTCCCGGGGTCAATGGGCCTTGATGGGCCTTAGTGGAAAGGAGGAAAGGGGCCCAAGTGCTGGCGCACCTTCCCCCTTCCCTAGTCCTATTAGGACTAGGAGAAGGGGTGGCCTCTCTCCTCTCTCCCTTGGTCAAACCCTAGTTGGACTAGGATTGGGGGAATCCTACTCGGTGGGAGTAGGACTCCCAAGCGCAGCCATAGGTGGCCGGCCAGCCCCTCCCCTTCCCTCCTTTATATACAGGGGCAGGGGGCACCCCATGACACACAAGTTGATCTACGGATCTTTCCTTAGCCGTGTGCGGTGCCCCCTTCCCGATTTACCACTATCGTTTTGGGGTTATGCATTAGAGACAGCTGCATTCACGTTTAATAGGGCAACCATCTAAATCCGTTGAGATGACACCGTATGAACTATGGTTTAGCAGTAAACCTAAGCTGTCGTTTCTTAAAGTTTGGAGTTGTGATGCTTATGTGAAAAAGTTTTCACCGATAAGCTCGAACCCAAATCGAATGCGTCTTCATAGAATACCCAAAGGCAACTATTGGGTACACCTTCTATCACAGATCCGAAGGCAAGTTTTTCGTTGCTAAGATGGATCCTTTCTAGAGAAGAAGTTTCTCTCGAAAGAAGTGAGTGGGAGGAAAGTAGAACTTGATGAGGTAATTGTACCTTCTCCCTTATTGGAAAGTAGTTCATCACGAAATCAGTTCCGATGATTCCTACACCAATTAGTGAGGAAGTTAATGATGATGATCATGAAACTTCAGATCAAGTTGCTACCAAACCTCGTAGGTCTTCAGAGTAAGATCCGCACCGGTGTGGTGCGGTAATCCTATTCTAAAAGTCATGTTACTAGACCATGATGAACCTACGAACTATGAGGAAGCGATGATGAGCCAGATTCGCGAAATGGTTTGAGACCATGAAATCTGAGATGGGATCCATGTATGAGAACAAAGTATGGACTTTGGTTGACTTGCCCGATGATCGGCAAGCCATTGAGAATAAATGGATCTTCAAGAGGAAGGCGGACACCGATAGTAGTGTTACTATCTACAAAGCTCGACTTGTCGCAAAAAGGTTTTGACAAGTTCAAGGTGTTGACTACAATGAGATTTTCTCAATTGTAGCGATGCTTAAGTCTGTCGAATCATGTTAGCAATTGCCACATTTTATGAAATCTGGCAAATGGATGTCAAAACTACATTCTTTAATGGATTTATTAAAGAAGAGTTGTATATGATGCAACCAGAAGGTTTTGTCAATCCTAAAGGAGCTAACAAAATGTGCAAGCTCCAATGATCCATCTATGGTGGTGCAAGCATCTCGGAGTTGGAATAAGCGCTTTGATAGTGTGATCAAAGCATATGGTTTTATACAGACTTTTGGAGAAGCCTGTATTTACAAGAAAGTGAGTGGGAGCACTACAGCATTTACGATAAGTATATGTGAATGACATATTGTTGATCGAAATAATGTAGAATTATTCGCAAAGCATAAAGGAGTGTTTGAAAGGAGTTTTTCAAAGAAAGACCTCGGTGAAGCTGCTTACATATTGAGCATCAAAATCTATAGAGATAGATCAAGGCGCTTGATAAAGTTTTTCAATGAATACATATCTTGACAAGATTTTGAAGTAGTTCAAAATGGAACAGTCAAAGAAAGAGTTCTTGCTGTGTTACAAGGTGTGAGATTGAGTAAGACTCAAAAACCCGACCACGGCAGAAGATAGAAAGAGAATGAAAGTCATTCCTATGCATCAGCCATAGGTTCTATAAAGTATGTCATGTTGTGTACCAGATCTGTTGCATACCCTACCACTAAGATTGGCAAGGAGTGCAATAGAGATCTAGGAGTAGATCAATGGACAGCGGTCAAAATTATCCTTAGTAGAATAAGGATATGTTTCTCGATTATGGAAGTGGAAAAAGGTTAGGTCGTAAAAGGTTACGTCGATGCAAGTTTTAACACTAATCTAGATGACTCGAGTCTCAATCTAGATACATATTGAAAGTGGGAGCAATTAGCTAGAGTAGCTCCCGTGAGAGCATTGTAGACATAGAAATTTGCAAAATACTTACGGCTCTGAATGTGATGACAGACCCGTTGACTAAAATTATCTCACAAGCAAAACATGATCACACCTTAGTACTCTTTGGGTGTTAATCACATAGCGATGTGAACTAGATTCTTGACTCTAGTAAACCCTTTGGGTGTTGGTCACATGTCGATGTGAACTATGGGTGTTAACCACATATAGATGTGAACTATTGATGTTAAATCACATGGCGATGTGAACTAGATTATTGACTCTAGTGCAAGTGGGAGCTGAAGGAAATATGCCTAGAGGCAATAATAATGTTATTATTTATTTCCTTATATCATGATAAATGTTCATTATTCATGCTAGAATTGTATTAACGGAAACATAATACATGTGTGAATACATAAACCTCTGAGTGTCACTAGTATGCCTCTACTTGACTAGCTCGTTAATCAAAGATGGTTATGTTTCCTAACCATGAACAAGGAGTTGTTATTTGATTAACGGGATCACATCATTGGTTGAATGATCTGATTGACATGACCCATTCCATGAGCATAGCACCTGATCGTATTGTTTGTTGCTAGTGCTTTTCTTCATGACTTATACTTGTTCCTATGACTATGAGATTATGCAACTCCCGTTTGCCGAGGAACACTTTGGGTGCTACCAAAGCGTCACAACGAATCTGGGTGATTATAAAGGTACATTACAGGTGTCTCGAAGGTACATGTTGGGTTGGCATATTTCGAGATTAGGATTTGTCACTCCGATTGTCGAAGAGGTATCTGGGCCCTCTCGGTAATGCACATCACATAAGCCTTGCAAGCATTGCAACTAAATGTGTTATTTGTGAGATAATGTATTACGGAGCGAGAAAAAAGAGACTTGCCGAGAACGAGATTGAACTAGGTATTGGATACCGACGATCGAATCTCGGGCAAGTAACATACCGATGACAAAGGGAACAACGTATGTTGTTATGCGATCGACCGATAAAGATCTTAGTAGAATATGTAGGAACCAATATGGGCATCCAGGTTCCGCTATTGGTTATTGACCGAGAATAGTTCTAGGTCATGTCTACATAGTTCTCGAACCCGTAGGGTCCGCACGCTTAACGTTTCGATGGCGGTTATTATGAGTTTATATGATATTGATGTACGAAGGTTGTTGAGTCCCGGATGAGATCACGGACATGACGAGGAGTCTCGAAATGGTCGAGACATAAAGATTGATATATTGGAAGCCTATGTTTGGACTCGGAATCACTCCGGGTGAAATTGGGAATTTTACCGAGTATGCAGGGGTTACGGAACCTCCCGGGGTCAATGGGCCTTGATGGGCCTTAAGGGAAAGAGAAAAGGGGCCATATGCTGGCGCAGCCTTCCCCTTCCCTAGTCCTATTAGGATTAGGAGAAGGGGTGGCGCCCTCTCTCCCTCTCCCTTGGTCAAACCCTAGTTGGACTAGGATTGGGGGAATCCTACTCGGTGGGAGTAGGACTCCCGGCGCAGCCATAGGTGGCGGCCAGCCCCTCCCTTCCCTCCTTTATATATCTGAGGGCAGGGGCACCCCATGATACACAAGTTGATCTACGGATCTTTCCTTAGCCGTGTCGGTGCCCCTTCCACCATATTCCACCTCGGTCATATCGTCGCGGAGCTTAAGTGAAGCCCTCGCGGGAGAAGTCATATCGTCGCGGAGCTTAGGCGAAGCCCTGCGTCGGTGGAGCATCATCATCGTCACCACGCCGTCGTCTTGTGGAACTCATCCCGACACTTTGCTGGATCGGAGTCCGGGGATCGTCATCGAGCTGAGCGTGTGCAGAACTTCGGAGGTGCCGTGACGTTCGGTGCTTGGATCGGTCGGTCGTGAAGGCGTCGACTACATCAACAGCGTTGTTATAACGCTTCGCTTTCGGTCTCACGAGTGCGTGGGCGGACACTCTTCCCTCTCGTTGCTATGCCATCACCATGGTCTTGCGTGATCGTAGGAAAATTTTGAAATTACTCGTTCCCCAACACTTCCCACTTTATTACGGTCTCAACTTTGGTGGGGTCAACTGCTATCCCTTCTCCGGATATAACATGTCAAGAAATCCAACTTCCTTTAGCCAAAACTCACATTTGCTGAACTTGGCATACAAGCTGGTGTTCCTCGGTTTCTCCAAAACCAATCTCAAATGTTCCTTGTGTTCCTCTTCATTCTTGAGAAAATCAAAATGTCATCAATGAACACCACGACGAACTTGTCCAAAACTCCATAAACACTTTGTTCATCAGGTTCATAAAATAGGCTGGTGCGTTAGTCAGTCCAAATGACATAACGGTATACTCATACAGTCCATATCTCGTGGTAAATGCTGTCTTGGGTATATCTTGCTCCCGAATCTTCAACTGATGGTACCCTGATCGCAAGTCGATCTTAGAAAACACTTTGGCTCCTTGCAAGCGATCAAACAGATCATTTATCATCGGTAGTGGGTACTTGTTCTTGATTGTTACTTCATTCAATCCACGGTAATCAACAACCATTCTCAAAGATCCATCCTTCTTCTCCACTAACAAAACGGGTGATCCCCAAGGTGAAGAACTTGGGCGAATAAAACTTTTATCCAATAGTTCCTTAATCTGCTTCTTGATTTCCGCCAAATCCTTTGCGGGCATCCTGTACGGTCGCTTCGATATCGGGCCTGTTCCTGGCAACAGCTCGATCAAAAACTCGATGTCTCTATCCGGCGGCATTCCTGGCAATTCTTCCGGAAATACATCAGGATAATCCTTTACCACTGGTACTTCTTCCTGTACCACTCCTGATAAGCAATTAACTTGTGCTCTCCTCGGCTCGTGCCGTGATACATACTTAATCCTCCTTCCTTCTGGTGTGGTGAGCAAAATTGACCTTGTGGTACAATCTATGTTTCCTCCATACTTTGATAACCAATCCATACCTAATATCATATCCAATCCTTGGGATTCCGAACTATTAGGTGCGAGGGAAAACATAGTGTCCAATCCTTAGTGGCGGTCGATCACACCATTTACTAGCCATGTACTCTGCTCGGGTGAGGTTACTAGCATGGGTGACCTAAGGGCTTGGGTTGGTAACTTGTACTTATCCACAAATCCCTTGATATGTATGAATCGATGCACCAGTATCAAAAAGAACAACTGCAGTAAATGACTTAACCAAAACTTACCGATTACTGCATCTGGCTGATCTTCAACCTCCTCCACATCAATGTGGTTCACTTGTCCCCTGTTGAAAGGGTTGGGCTTCTTTCGAGCTTCCATTGCCATTTCCATTCGGCCTTATACGGGCAGTCATTTGCATAATGCCCGGTCTTGCGGCACTTAAAGCAAGTAATGTGACTCAGGTCTACCTTGGATGGTGTAGGCGGGTTGGTGCAGTTCTGTCCGTTGCTTCCTCCATTCCGTTCCCATTCTTGGTGCCATTATGGTTATGAATTACCTCCTCCATGGGTATGCTGAAACTGAATTCCTGATTTAGGGGTATAACGAGGCTTCTGCTGGGATCGAGTTATACTTCCCTTGTCCATACTTCGCTTGCAGTTCTCAATTTTGCTGCTTTCCTTCAATCATGAGAGCTCGGTCTACTAACTCACGGTAGTTGTTGAAACTTGCTACCATCAACGGCATCTGAACTCATCATTCAGTCCTTCTAGAAACTTCTCCTATTTAGCTGCATCCATAGTAGCGTCATCAGGGCATAACGTGCTAATTTGCTAAAGTCATCCACGATCGCCAACAGTCCTTTCTCCTTGGCGTAAGTTGCGAAACTCACGCTTCTTCATGGCCATGGCTCCTATTTGAAACATGGGCTGTCTGAAAAGCTTCTTTGGCTGGTCCCATGTGGCGGTGTCTCTGGGGTAAGTGGTGTGAAATTCTCCCACCATCTCTGCTGCGGGTCCTTCAAGCTGATGTCTGCAAACTTCACTCTTTCTCCATCATGCATCCTGCAGTGGTCAGCTCCTTCCTATCTTGCGGAGCCGGTCATCTGCTACAATCGGCTCGGTGCTCTTTGGAATACACCGCGGGTTCATCTAAGGAAGCGAGTCGGATGATCCGTAGGTGGTGGTGGTGGCGGTGGGTTGTTGTTGTTGTTGTTGTTACGCACCAATGTTTGAATCAGGTATACGCTGCTGGATCAATTGGGTGATCTCTGGTGGGAAAAGCGAATCCGGGTCGCGTCTGGAGGCATCTGAAGGGTTTAGAAAAGGAGAGAAATGTAGAATAGAATGAGGTCTAAGGAATCACTACCCAAATGCACATGAGCAATTCACACAAAATCACTTCATTCAATCAAACAAGGGCTTACAACGATCGACTATCGCAAAAGTGCGTGTACTATAATGTTTACATGGAGGGAATACTACTAATCGTGGGGACTTCTACTAGTTTGAACGGTGGAAGACTCCATGATGTCTGCTCGACTTAGTTTTCAAAGTCGGGTTCACTTGGATCCGAATCGTGTCGTCGATGTTGATGTAGTCGATTGGGTATTGACGTCTTGGTCTTCATTCTGGCGTAACTTCTTCTTGAGCTCTTGATCTCGTACTTAAGATCGTTATTGTGTCTTGCGAACTACGATCTCGTCCATGTAGTCCTTGCGTGTAGTCTTTAGTTCTTCTTCCAATTCGATGATCCTTCCCGTTGTCTTCTGCAACTCCAACATGTCATTGCACATTTGGTTCTCCTGGCGTCGAATGTGCTGGTTTAACTCTGGATGAAAGCTGCAATGGACCTATCCTTCTTGGTGTTGTGACGTCCAGTTGTCATCTCGGCGTCCGCAAATCTGGTAGATGGTGTCCTTGAGGTCTTCTTGATAAATTTCTCCAATCGTCCCATGGTGATGTGAGCTGCCATGCTCTTTCCCGGACTCAAGTTGGTGCACTGAAAACACTATCTATAGGCTTGGTGATTGGGGCGAATGTCCTTCTGGAGCGTGAGCATGAATCTTCGGCGCTCCTCTTGAGCAGAGTGGCGTTGAAAGTCCGGTGAAGCTTGGTAATCCAATGTTCGGTACTTAGTAACTTCCTTCAAGTGAAATCCAAAAGGTGTGCCTTCATCCGGTTGGGTGTACTTGATCTTCGCGTCAAATCATCCTAAAGAGAGTAGAAAAGATGAGGAGTTAGAAATGGGAAGAGAGAGTGATCTATGGCTTTAACTTAGTGGTCGTGTCCTACGATCGGCGTGTGCTCGATACCATTCTGTGGCGACCAGACCCAAATGGATCAAGTCTCGTGCTCGGTGTCATCCTGGATCGATAATCTTGACACCACACGATGCTTGAAGGATTTATAGCGAGTAGCAATCACACACTTATTACATCGTTGTCCACAAAGGAACTGAATACAATAATATGGCTTAAGGCCATCTAATAATAACAGCGGAAGGGTTGGAAGATAAGCGAGTCCATCAACTCCAACGGCATCACTGAGTATAGAACCACGACCTAACACCTTACTAAATCGTCTTAAAAGTGCATAGCGTGAAAAGTTGCAGCCAACAACGGGACACATGGAATATCTTTGGCAATGTAACACATAAGAGCAATGAATGAATAAGCCTATACTACATGCATATATGGCTGGTGGTAAGGTTCTCTGATTTACATTTGCATAAAGCTGATTTTCCCTACATCAAAGGAATAATTTTATTTAACTATCATGGTGGTTGTTAAACATTGAGAATGGTTGACACATCCTCAATCCCAATTAAAAGTACTTATCAAAACCCAATACATTTATTAGAAGTAACATGTTGAGATTCACATGATAATCAAGTACGGATACTCAAATTGTCCATAACGGGGACACGGCTAATCATGATTAGTTTATACACTCTGCAGAGGTTTGTGCACTTTTCCCCACAAGACTCGATCGCCTCCGCTTGGTTCTCGCACTACATGGTGTTTGAGAAGCGGATGGCCGAGACATAGTCTTTCGAAGCGCTAGCACCTTACATGTGGGTAGACCGTACCAACCTACATCCCCTACATCAGCTAGCCTACCCGTAAGAGTTCGCATGACTTAGTCAACTACGCCAGAGCCCATAATTGGCTTGTGGCTGCACACGGAAGTTTCAGTTTGAATAATCTTATGATCCCTTAGAGCACAGGTGGCGGTCCGAAGAAATCAGCAAGTCTGATGGAAACCAGGTGCCTCAATCCACCCGGATGTGTGTTTAGGTTGCCACCTTAGATAAACCATTAATTAACAATCTCACATCTGTCATGGATATTCACTCACCCAATCCCGTCTACTAGCATAGCATGGCATGAACAAGCAAGCGTAGAAGTAACTCCCAAGGTTTCATAAGTAAAACAGGTAATAGGTACTACCTCAATCTACTTCCCAAACCCACAATTTAATTAGATCCTAACCATGCAAGTGTTTGAGGATAGATCTAATGCATAAAACTGGGTATGAGAAGAGTATGATCAAAGTGTTACTTGCCTTTGCGATGATCCATGAGTCCTAGAGATTCGAAGTAACAAGCGGCGCACTCCGGGTGATCTAACGCAGACAAACAACAAGCATACAATAAGTATTCATCTAATGCACAGGGAAATCTCGAATAAAAGATCTAACCAGAAAGTTCAACTTAAGAACCCTGGTTGCAAAAGAATCGAATCAAAATAAACTCCGAAAGTCGAAACTCGAGAGAGAACGACTCGGTTTAGCGATCTGAAATTAGGTCAAAATTTCACAGTGGCAAAACTCTGTGAAAGTAGGGTAGTCGAACGGCGGTTTCGTTCTGAAACTCCAGCGCTTGAATCGCTGATTCCGATAAGCGGCGAGAAATAAAACAGTTTTGAAAATCGGATCTGAAATCAAATCAGAAAAATAACGGATTAAATCCGATTAAAAAGAAAACGACGAGCGGGTTAAATAGCGGACGTTAGATAACGAACGAATCTAACGAGCGCGTTCAACTAAAGCGAGCGGTTCGGTGAGCGTTCATTAATTAAGAAAACCGAAAAAATAAAACCAATCTAGTTTTTTAAAAAACCGAACATATATATATATTTTTAAAATAAACCGGATCGGTTCAAGGGAAAAACCGAATCGGCGCTGGGCGGCGGTGGCTACCTCCGCGATCGCCGTGGCTCTCTCGGGGCTCGGGAGAGGCGGCGGGTCGGGCGAGGGCGGCGGGGTCGGCGTCGGCGTCCTGGCCGGCCAAGGGCCAGTGTGAGTCTGGAGGTGGTGGTGGCGGCTCAGTGGGTTGGGGGTGAGAGAGAGGGGGGTCGGTTATAAAGGGAGGGGGGCGGTCGGCTTGGGAGGGGCAGGGGGGCGGGTCAGGCGGGACTCGGGGTGGTGGCGATGGCGTCTTGTGTGAGTCAGGAGTCGAGGCGGAGGCGGGAGGCGAGAGGAGAGGAGGTGGGCTGGGGGCTGGGCTGGGGCTGGCTGGCTTGGGTCGGTGGGCCTCGGTCCGAGAAGCGAATATTTTTTAAAAATAAAATTAACCAAAGCAATTTAAAAAAAATACCGAGCGAACTCGGATTTAAATAAAACAAATTTTCCCGACTCCTAAAATGAGTCGAACAAAATGAACTTTAAAACAGCAAACATGCATAAATTTTTTAAAATGCTCATTTTTGCCTAAGCAAAATAAATCTTCCAAAACCAAATTTGGTTTATTTATAATATCTTCATTTTTCCTAATTGTTTGGGAAAGTCATATTATTCCCTCTCCAAATATTTTTATAGGAAAAACTTTATGAAGATAATTTAAATAATCCAATGATCCTATTTTCAAAATTTGAGAAATCCCAAATATGAAAATTACGAAACTTCCAACTCTCTCCGAGGGTCCTTGAGTTGCGTGAAATTTCTAGGATCGGAAAAATGCGAGAAAATATGATATGCATGATGACCTAATGTATAACATTCCAAATTGAAAATTTGGGATGTTACAAGATCATGGTGATGCATAGCAACGGGAGGGGAGAGTGTTGTCCACGTACCCTCGTAGACCAAAAGCGGAAGCATTAGCACAACGCGGTTGATGTAGTCGTACGTCTTCATGATCCGACCGATCAAGTACCGAACGTACGACACCTCCGAGTTCAGCACACGTTCAGCCCGATGACGTCCCTCGAACTCCGATCCAGCCGAGTGTTGAGGGAGAGTTTTGTCAGCATGACGGCGTGGTGATGATGTTGACGTTCTACCGATGCAGGGCTTCGCCTAAGCACCGCTACAGTATTATCGAGGTGGACTATGGTGGAGTGGGGGCACCGCACACGGCTAAAAGATCAAACGATCAATTGTTGTGTCTCTAGGGTGCCCCTCTACCCCCGTATATAAAGGAGCAAGAAGTGCGGTCGGCCGGGGAGAGGCGGGCGGGGCGAGTCCTACTCCCACGGGAGTAGGACTCCCCCTTCCTAGTTGGATTAGGACTCGGGAGGGAAAGAGTGGAGGAGAAGAAGGAAGGGGGGGCGCCGCCCCCCTCTCCTTGTCCTATTCGTACTGGGGGGAGGGGCGCCCGGCCCAGCCCTAGCCGCCTCTCCTCTCTTCCACCTAGGCCCACTAAGGCCCATTAAGTTGCCGGGGGGTTCTGGTAACCTCCCGGTACTCCGGTAAAATCCCGATTTCACCCGGAACACCTCCGATATCCAAACATAGGCTTCCAGTATATCAATCTTCATGTCTCGACCATTTCGAGACTCCTCGTCATGTGCGTGATCACATCTGGGACTCCGAACAACCTTCGGTACATCAAAACATATAAACTCATAATATAACTGTCATCGTAACGTCAAGCATGCGGACCCTACGGGTTCGAGAATTATATAGACATGACCAAGACACATCTCCGGTCAGTAACCAATAGCGGAACCTGGATGATCATATTGGCTCCCACATATTATACGAAGATCTTTATCGGTCAGACCGCATAACAACGTACATTGTTCCCTTTGTCATCAGTATGTTACTTGCCCGAGATTCGATCGTCGGTATCTCAATACCTGGTTCAATCTCGTTACCGGCAAGTCTCTTTACTCGTTCCGTAATACATCATCCCGCAACTAACTCATTAGTTGCAATGCTTGCAAGGCTTAAGTGATGTGTATTACCGAGAGGGCCCAGAGATACCTATCCGAGAATCGGAGTGACAAATCCTAATCTCGAAATATGCCAACCCAACATGTACCTTCGGAGACACCTGTAGAGCACCTTTATAATCACCCAGTTACATTGTGAAGTTTGGTTGCACATAAAGTGTTCCTCCGGTAAACGGGAGTTGCATAATCTCATAGTCATAGGAACATCTATAAGTCATGAAGAAAGCAATAGCAACATACTAAACGACCGGGTGCTAAGCTAACGGAATGGGTCATGTCAATCACATCATTCTCCTAGTGATGTGATCCCGTTAATCAAATGACAACCCATGTCAATGGCTAGGAAACATAACCATCTTTGATCAACGAGCTAGTCAAGTAGAGGCATACTAGTGACACTCTGTTTGTCTATGTATTCACACATGTATCATGGTTCCGGTTAATACAATTCTAGCATGAATAATAAACATTTATCATGATATAAGGAAATAAATAATAACTTTATTATTGCCTCTAGGGCATATTTCCTTCACTATGGACCCGAAGGTCTAAGGTAAACTACTCACACATCATCGGAGAGGCTATGGTGTTGATGTAGAAGCCCTCCGTGATCGATGCCCTCTCCGGCGGAGCTCCGGAAAAGGCCCCAAGATGGGATCTCACGGGTACAAAAGGTTGCGGCGGTGGAATTAGGTTTTTGGCTCTATATCTGGTAGTTTGGGGGTACGTGGATATATATAGGAGGAAGTACGTCAGTGGCGCAACATGGGGCCCACGAGGGTGGAGGGCGCGCCTAGGGGGGTAGGCGCGCCGCCCTACCTCGTGCCCTCCTGGTTGATGTCTTGACGTAGGGTCTAAGTCCTCTGGATCACGTTTGTTCTGAAAATCACGTTTCTGAAGGTTTCATTCCGTTTGGACTCCGTTTGATATTCTTTTTCTACGAAACTCTGAAATAGGCAAAAAACAGCAATTCTGGGATGGGCCTCCGGTTAATAGGTTAGTCCCAAAAATAATATATAAGTGTATAATAAAGCCCATTAATGTCCAAAACAGAATATAATATAGCATGGAACAATCAAAATTATAGATACGTTGGAGACGTATCAAACATCCCCAAGCTTAATTCCTGCTCGTCCTCGAGTAGGTAAATGATAAAAACATAATTTTTGATGTGGAATGCTACTTGTCATAATTTCAATGTAATTCTTGTGATATGAATATTCAGATCCGAAAGATTCAAGACAAAAGTTTAATATTGACATAAAAATAATAATACTTCAAGCATACTAACTAAGCAATTATGTCTTCTCAAAATAACATGGCCAAAGAAAGTTATCCCTACAAAATCATATAGTCTGGCTATGCTCTATCTTCTCCACACAAAGTATTTAAATCATGCACAACCCCGATGACAAGCCAAGCAGTTGTTTCATACTTTTGATGTTCTCAAACTTTTTCAATCTTCACGCAATACATGAGCGTGAGCCATGGACATAGCACTATATGTGGAATAGAATGGTGGTTGTGGAGAAGACAAAAAAGGAGAAGATAGTCTCACATCAACTAGGCGTTTCAATGGGCTATGGAGATGCCCATCAATAGATATCAATGTGAGTGAGTAGGGATTGCCATGCAACGGATGCACTAGAGCTATAAGTGTATGAAAGCTCAATAATAAAAACTAAGTGGGTGCGCATCCAACTTGCTTGTTCACGAAGACCTAGGGCAATTTGAGGAAGCCCATCATTGGAATATACAAGCCAAGTTCTATAATGAAAAATTCCCACTAGTATATGAAAGTGACAAAACAAGAGACTCTCTATAATAAAGATCATGGTGCTACTTTGAAGCACAAGTGTGGAATAGAATGGTGGTTGTGGAGAAGACAAAAAAAGGAGAAGATAGTCTCACATCAACTAGGCATATCAACGGGCTATGGAGATGCCCATTAATAGATATCAATGTAAGTGAGTAGGGATTGCCATGCAACGGATGCACTAGAGCTATAAGTATATGAAAGCTCAACAAAAGGAACTAAGTGGGTGTGCATCCAACTCGCTTGCTCACGAAGACCTAGGGCATTTTGAGGAAGCCCATCATTGGAATATACAAGCCAAGTTCTATAATGAAAATTTCCCACTAGTATATGAAAGTGATATCATAGGAGACTCTCTATCACGAAGATCATGGTGCTACTTTGAAGCACAAGTGTGGTAAAAGGATAGTAACATTGTCCCTTCTCTCTTTTTCTCTCATCATTTTTTGGGCCTTTTTTTATGGCCTCTTTTTTTTAGTCCGGAGTCTCATCCCGGCTTGTGGGGGAATCATAGTCTCCATCATCCTTTCCTCACTTGGGACAATGCTCTAAAAAATGATGATCACCACACTTTTATTTACTTACAACTCAACAATTACAACCCGGAACGGTGGAAAGTTGCATGGCAATATATCTCGGAATGGCTATGGAAATGCCATGATAGGTAGGTATGGTGGCTGTTTTGAGGAAGGTATATGGTGGGTGTATGATACCAGCGAAAAGTGCGCGGTATTAGAGAGGCTAGCAATGGTGGAATGAAGGAAGAAAAGTGCGTATAATCCATGGACTCAACATTAGTCATAAAGAACTCATATGTTTATTGCAAAAATCTACAAGTTATCAAAGCAAAGTATTATGCGCATGCTCCTAGGGGGATAGATTGGTAGGAAAAGACCATCGCTCGTCCCCGACCGCCACTCATAAGGAAGACAATCAATAAATAAATTATGCTCCGACTTCATCACATAACGGTTCACCATACGTGCATGCTACGGGAATCACAAGATTTAACTCAAGTATTTATCAAATTCAAAACTACTCAACTAGCATGACTCTAATATCACCATCTTCATATCTCAAAACAATTATCTAGTATCAAACTTCTCATAATATTCAACACACTCATTTTTTTTACTAATCTTGAATGCCTATCATTGTCGAAGCAAACTACCATGCTGTTTTGTAGGACTCTCAAAATAATCGAAGTGAAGCATGAGAGAACAATAGTTTCTATAAAACAAATCCGCCACCGTGCTCTAAAAGATATAAGTGAAGCACTAGAGCAAAAACTATATAACTCAAAAGATATAAGTGAAGCACATAGAGTATTCTAATAAATTCTGAATCATGTGTGTCTCTCTCAAGAGGTGTGTCCAGCAAAGATGATTGTGGCAAACTAACAAACAAAGACTCAAATCATACAAGACGCTCCAAGCAAAACACATATCATGTGGTGAATAAAAATATAGCTCCAAGTAAAGTTACCGATGGAAGTAGACGAAAGAGGGGATGCCTTCCGGGGCATCCCCAAGATTTGGATTTTTGGTGTACTTAGATTATCTTGGGGTGCCATGGGCATCCCCAAGCTTAGGCTCTTGCCACTCCTTGTTCCATAATCCATCAAATCTTTTACCCAAAACTTGAAAAGTTCACAACACAAAACTTAACAGAAAATCTCATGAGCTCCGTTAGCGAAAGAAAACAAGACACCACTTTAAAGTACTGTAATGAACTCATTCTTTATTTATATTGGTGTTAAACCTAATTTATTCCAAATTCCCTATGGTTTGTAAACTATTTTACTAGCCATAGGCTCATCAAAGTAAGCAAACAACACACGAAAAACAGAATCTGTCAAAAACAGAACAGTCTGTAGTAATCTGTAACTAACGCAAACTTCTGGAACCGCAAAAATTCAGAAAAAATAGGACGACCTAGAATTTTTTTTATTTATCAGCAGAAATTGGAATCAATATTTTATCACGTTCTGGTGATTTTTAACAATTGTTTTCGTGAACAGAAAATTTCTGCAACTTTCAGCAAGATCAAATAACTATCATCCAAGAAGATCCTATAGGTTAAACTTGGCGCAAACACTAATTAAAACATAAAAAAAACCTAACCAGAGGCTATATCAAATATTTATTCCTAAACAGAAGCAAAAAGCAAAAAACTAAAAATAAAATTGGGTTGCCTCCCAACAAGCGCTATCGTTTAACGCCCCTAGCTAGGCATTGATAATTTTAATGATGCTCACATGAAAGACAAGAATTGAAGCACAAAGAGAGCATCATAGAACATGTGACAAACATATTTAAGTCTAACATAATTCCTATGCATAGGCATCTTATAGGCAAACAAATTATCATAGCAATCAAAAACTAGCATATGCAAGGAAGAGGAAAGAAACAATAGCAATCTCAACATAACGAGAGGTAATTTAGTATCATGAAAATTTCTACAACCATATTTTCCTCTCTCATAATAATTACATGTGGGATCATAAGAAAATTCAACAAAATAACTATCACAAAACATATTCTCAACACGATCAACATGCATGCGAAGTTGACACTCTTCCAAAATAGTGGGATTAACATTAACTAAAGTCATGAACTCTCCAAACCTACTTTTATCAAAAATTTCATAAGATTGAACATGCTCCAAATATGTGGGATCTAAAGTTGACACTCTTCCAAACCCACTTTCAATATTATTGCAAAATCTATTATCAATCTCATATTCATCATGGGGATTAAATAAATTTTCAAGATCATAAGAAAAATCACCCCAATCATGATCATTGCAACAAATAGTGGACATAGCAAAACTAGCATCCCCAAGCTTAGGGTTTTTCATATTATTAGCACAATTGACATCAAGAGAATTTATAGTAAAATCATTGCAATCATGCTTTTCATCGAAGGAACTATCAAGCATGGGTGCAATAGCAACGATCTCATTTTTAACATAAGGAACTATAGCAAATTCATCTTCATAAATATTGGCATCATGGCCACAAGAATAGCAAGCATCATGTTCATCCAGGGATATTTCAACCAAATCATCGGAATCATCATTATCTATAGATTCATGCATATCATTATTTTCTTCCAAAGCAACGGTCATTCTATCAATAAATTCTTGGACATAGACATTATGAGCAAAGTTTTCATTGCAATATTTAAGTATGACGGAATTTTTAGATTTGTTGAGAGTAAAATCATACTTTTCAATCAAAGAAGCAGCTTCATGAGCACCCTTAAAAACGAAAAATTCTTCAATTTGTTCGATATCATAGTAACTATAAACACCCTTTGCATAAGAAGATAAGATTTCATTATCATTGAACTCACATAGGCAGGGAAGGTGTTTTTTAGGGTTCTTAGAGCTACAAGTAAAATCACAAATTTCACAAAGATTCCAAGCATAGCATAGCAAACTATTTATATGATATCATAAGAGCTTCCCTTTTTCAGACAAACGATGACGCACAAAATGAGCATGCTCATCTAAAGATTTCCCATCAACTAGGCTAGTTGGGGTTTCAGCACGAGCGCATAAGGATTGAAGATGATCCAAGTAGAACACTTTAAGTGGATCCATATCAATAGATTTTCAGCAAGCGAAGATGCAAGCATATAGAAGGCACATGGCAACACGAGCAAACGAAAGAATGAACGAAAAAGAGAGGGCAAATAAAACGGCAAGGGTGAAGTGGGGGAGAGGAAAAGGAGAGGCAAATGGCAAATAATGTAATGCGAGGGAGATGAGTTTGTGATGGGTACTTGGTATGTTGACTTTTGCGTAGACTCCCCGGCAACGGCGCCAGAAATCCTTCTTGCTACCTCTTGAGCACTGCGTTGGTTTTCCCTTGAAGAGGAAAGGATGATGCAGCAAAGTAGCGTAAGTATTTCCCTTAGTTTTTGAGAACCAAGGTATCAATCCAGTAGGAGACCACGCACGAGTCCCTCGCACCTACACAAACAAATAAATCCTCGCAACCAACGCAATAAAGGGGTTGTCAATTCCTTCACGGTCACTTATGAGAGTGAGATATGATAGATATGGTAAGATAATATTTTTGGTATTTTTATGATAAAGATGCAAAGTAAAATAAAAGGCAATAAAAATATCTAAGTGTTGGAAGATTAATATGATGGAAAATAGACCCGGGGGCCATAGGTATCACTAGTGGCTTCTCTCGAGAGCATAAGTATTACGGTGGGTGAACAAATTACTGTTGAGCAATTGACAGAATTGAGCATAGTTATGAGAATATCTAGGTATGATCATGTATATAGGCATCACGTTCGAGACAAGTAGACCGACTCCTGCCTGCATCTACTACTATTACTCCACACATCGACCGCTATCCAACATGCATCTAGAGTATTAAGTTCATAAGAACAGATTAACGCTTTAAGCAAGATGACATGATGTAGAGGGATAAACTCATGCAATATGATATAAACCCCATCTTGTTATCCTCGATGGCAACAATACAATATGTGCCTTGCTGCCCCTCATCCTTTGGGAAAGGACACCGCAAGATTGAACCCAAAGCTAAGCACTTCTCCCATTGCAAGAAAGATCAATCTAGTAGGCTAAACCAAACTGATAATTCGAAGAGACTTGCAAAGATAACCAATCATACATAAAAGAATTCAGAGAAGATTCAAATATTGTTCATAGATAAACTTGATCATAAACCCACAATTCATCGGTCTCAACAAACACACCGCAAAAGAAGATTACATCGAATAGATCTCCACAAGATAGGGGGAGAACATTGTATTGAGATCCAAAAAAAAGAGAAGAAGCCATCTAGCTAATAACTATGGACCCGAAGGTCTGAGGTAAACTACTCACACATTATCGGAGAGGCTATGGTGTTGATGTAGAAGCCCTCCGTGATCGATGCCCCCTCGTGAGCTAGGAAAAGGCCCCAAGATGGGATCTCACGGGTACAGAAGGTTGCGGCGGCGGAATTAGGTTTTTGGCTCCATATCTGGTAGTTTGGGGGTACGTGGATATATATAGGAGGAATAAGTACATCGGTGGAGCAACATGGGGCCCACGAGGGTGGAGGGCGCGCCCAGGGGGGTAGGTGCGCCCCTACCTCGTGCCCTCCTGGTTGATGTCTTGACATAGGGTCCAAGTCCTCTGGATCACGTTTGTTCCGAAAATCACGTTCCCGAAGGTTTCATTCTGTTTGGACTCCGTTTGATATTATTTTTCTGCGAAACTCTGAAATAGAAAAAAAAACAATTCTGGGCTAGGCCTCCGGTTAATAGGTTAGTACCAAAAATAATATAAAAATGTATAATAAAGCCCAATAATGTCCAAAACAGAATATAATATAGCATGGAACAATAAAAAAATTATAGATACGTTGGAGACGTATCACATATGGGTGTGTTTTGGTGGTGTAGCAGGACTTCTTATGAACTATCATGTCTTGCTGTTTATGTCAGTAGTAGTCACTATTCAGTGTTTGAATGTTGTATATATCATTGTTTCGAATTGTTTATTGTCTCAAACTGCTGGTGGGCTAAATGAGGGTATCACCATTCTCCAGTGTTCAGAGTATATCTCCTTTTTTTCAAGTTATAATTCAAGATCAGTGTCTTCTTGATGATGTACACTTGTTTGGGCCAGTGGGGTGTCTTTGAATATGGGCCGAGTAGTAATGCAATGCCAAACAGGTCAATTATGACTCTCAGGCCGGGCTCTCAAAAGACCCTAAAAAAAGGCCGGGCTCTCAAAAAAAGAAACAATATGGACTCTTAGGCCGACATGTGGGCGCCACCAGTATTTTCGTGCGCTTGCGCGCCGTGAGCATATTGGCACGTGTTCGAAACTCATGCTACATCTTCATCCCCAATCTCCCGCCCCTCCCTCACCTCTGGACTCTCGATTCCTACTCCAGTTCCCCCAAATCCCCTCCTGTACTCTCTATACTCAAGCGCACTATCATTTCACCGGTCAACGCGGATCTCCGAGCCGGAGATCCTGAGGTCCGTCCTGCCTTCGGGCGCTACGTGCTGTCGCTCAACAGTGGCATGGCGGCGCTTGATGACCAGTTTGCTGGCTAAGTGCTGATGGTAACCATCAACGACGACCATCTCACCGGACAACCTTGTCAAAGCTCTTGGCATTGCGCACGACATCCAAATAAGTGACTTGCTCGTCGAAGTCTGTCCGCCACCAGCTGATTTCTTCATTAGGTTTCAGACAACTTTCGACTGCAGTCGTGTGTTTGAATCTTCCCGGCGTTTGTTCTGTGATGGCGAGCTGGTGAGCTTTGATCGGTGGCACCCAGGATGGGGCTTGGTTCCCTCTGAGATTGAGTTTTTAACAAAGCTTACCTTCCACGGCATGTCTCAACGTGCTTGGAACAGCGAGTCCGTGAATGAGCTTATCTACGACCTTGGAGGTGAGCTCGTAAGTATGTTTGTTCCTCCAGATAGCGGTGCTATGACGGTTATGGCATGGATGAAGAAGCCGTCCACCATACTGAAGGTGATTGGTGTTGAGATACTGGTGCAAGAACCGGGGTTGTACTATTCGTCGCCACCAAGGCCGCCGTAGACCACGCTAGGGATGTACCTGTATCGAGTGTTCGTGCATGTTGAACAAGTGGTCAATCCATCAATCGAAGTCCTACCGCTGCTGCTGGTGCTAGGGTCCGTTGACGACGTCCATTACAGGAGTCAACATCAGACTTTCCCCGTGTTGCTCGGAACGATGGATGGCACAGGGCCTACTCCATCGCGCGGCGGAGGCCACTGCTTCTTTGGGAGAAGAGGCAGGGCTGGCTGCCTGGATGTGCTCTAGTTTGAGGTAACAACTGAATCCTGTCAGATATTAGTTAAATCTGAGCTATGGGTGTGAAGCACTAATGTGCCAGTACATTAGACTATGACCTATTCTATTTTTGTACCTGAACTTTTTTTATAAAGGGTTGTATGTAAACTTAATGTGCTAGCAGAACTTATTGTGTTGTCTGTCTGTTTTCTTTGCACAGCATTCAAGATATTTCCCCATCACTGATAAATATGATGAACCGTTATGTACGAGTTCGTTGGTTTCAACATAGCCCTACTCGTAGCGATCCACTGCTTCCACCCTGATTGTGCCGCCTGCGTGAAATTTTTGTATGCAGGTTTAGTGTGCTATGATGTTCTATATGATTGTGTCAACTATATTTGTTTTTACTGAGCATCATCAATGCATATGGTTGAAGGATGTATTTACGAGCATCGACCGATGGGTCTCTCTCTCTCACACACACACACGCACAAGTGGGACCCGTTGAATTATTTCTTCGCTTGTGACATCTTTTAATTAGGTTCACTGTACTCTAACTTTTTTCTTAAGTTATTAATTGAGCTCAGTGTCTTCAAAAAGTTGTACAGAAGCCTTGTTTGGGTCTTTCCGGCGTCGCTGAATGAGGGCTGAGTAGCCATGTCAAGTTGTATTGTACTACACATGCCTTTTTTTTGAACATCAGCAATGCAACTAGGCCGACAGTTGTACACAATATCCGGGTCAACTTGTTATTCTCCGCCCCGCTGGGCTGCAAATCTTTCCTAGGAGGGATGCATTAGGCTTAGCAAGAAAATGTGCTTTAAGAAATAACAAATGGGATGTAATTATAAAAACTAGGCAGTAACTATAAAAAATGCACCAAACATGTAATTAGTTTAAAAAATATATTATTATTGGATTTTGAAAATTTTAATTTCATTACTTGTTGCGCGCATAATATTTTGTTGGATTTTTACGTAATACAAATTTATTTTGAAATTATATTTAATCTGACTAGAAATTTCGGGATAAAAATATTTCAGATCCCATCAAAATGTGGGAAATTTTATTGAATTCTGTTTTGAGCGGTTGGTTGAAATTATTAATCGTTGTCCTAGCTAGAAAATGGGTTGTACTTTTAACAAACTGTAAATGGGCTGTAGTAAATTCCATTAGAATTCAAAAATGGGTTGTACATTCTTACAAATCACAAATGGGCTATATGTTCTCTGCCACACACTTGTGGGCCTACTAAGTTGACGCGTCTCCTAAAAAAACTAAGTTGACGCATATGCAAGGCTTTGTTAACTTATAGTTAACACTCGGTTCTACGAGCAGTGGCCGTTGGATGTCTATCCAACGGATGTCGTGCTTCTTCTTCAATCTCGGATATTCTTGCTTCAGCCGCCCAAAAAATGATTCCTCCCCCTGACATCTAGGGCACACCTTTTCGGAGGCTGGTCTGTGGGCCTACTAAGTTGACGCGTACCAAGGGCTTAGTCAACTTAGTTAATATAAATGATTCTAGCTGCAGTGACCATACGATGTCCATCCAACGGCCGTCGTGCTTCTTCAACCTCTGGTCTTCTTGCTCCAGCTGCCCAAACCAGCGCCGGCCGTGCCGCCTGCTCCTACCTCCCGTGTTCGGCTGTGCTGCCACCACTGGCCATGCCATCCCTCTATACTCACCCGCACCTCCTGTTATTCTCCGGCCACGGCAGCCTCACACCGCAGCCGAAGGAGTCAACCCACATACTCCCCTCCGCGTGGGCATCCACTACCGCGTCTTCCCCGGCTCCGCATCGTTCCCTTCCTAGGCCTCGCCGTCGTCCACCGCCTTGGTGCTCTCAGCATGGCGTGGTCAACGGGGTCAACAAAGACAACCATCGGAAGAGGACTAAAGGCGGTGAGGCTGACAGCTGGACCCACCAGCTACATCTTCGAACACAAAGGAAGTGCCTCCTTATTACTCACAAAATAAAAACGATTCCTCCCCCTGACAGCTGGGACCGACCAACTATATATTCGCACGCAAGGAAGTGCGTCCTTATCCTCCCTGACCGCCGGGACCCACCTGGCCAAAGCGTATGTAGCGTTGTCTGTCTGGTCGCGAATGTGTATGCACATACTGGTCGATCGGTTCCTCTACAAGTATGAACCATGGCCGAGTAAGTAGCGGCACGTGTCGTTGTAGAGCACTCGATATAGCAGTTCACACAGTCCCCTCTAAGTCATGTACACGTACGTACAACCACAGGGCAAAAAATACGGCCACATATGTACATACGGGTGGGGTCTCGAGTGCGTACTCGTGCATATATACGAATGGCCAGGGCTTGTTTACATGGAAAGGCAACGGACGGCAGCAACATCGTCCTATTCATCGGGCAGCGAACTGGCTGGGTAGGAACGGAGAAACATCATCCTATTCATCGGGAAGCAACCGACTGGGTCGGAATGGATCCTGTTCAACGGGAGCCAACCGGCTTGGACAGAGCAGTCGAAACGGGGCCTGGCATACCGCAGAACGGAGGAAACAACCTTTTGTTTGACCAGCCACGGTCGAAACGGGATCCTGTTCATCGGGAGGGGTCTGGCGTATCGCAAAACGGAGGAAACAGACTTGTGTTTGAGTGCCTACAGTCGAAATGGAGTCCTATTGATCAGGAGGGGTGTGGCGTACTGCAAAACAGAGGAAACAGACTTGTGTCAGAGCGCGTACGGTCGAAACGGGGTCCTGTTCATCCACCATCTACCACCTCGCTCCAGCCTCCACAGGGTACTGTTCGTCCACAGTTGACCTCCGCCACCCTCCATGAGCTCTTGTTCATCATGACTCTTGTTCATCCAGCCTCCACCGGCTACTGTTCATAGAGCCTCCACGGGGTCCTATTCATCCACCCCCAACTGGCTGGGATGCGGCGGCCTCCTCGAGGTCCTGTTCATCTAGCGGCAACGGCCTACTACCACGGGGTCCTGTTCATCCAACTCCCACTGGGAACTGTTCATCCACAGCCAACCAACTGGCTCGACTCACCATGTCTCGACTCATTCTACATACCGCGCGCACGGTAGCAACAGTCACTGTTCATCAAGAGGCAACCCAACACCGGCTCGATCGGCTTCAGTAAGCAGCAGCAGTGATCGATTGCTCGGGTTCAGTTAGCAGCAGCAGCGAAGGAATTGCTCGGGTTCAGTAAGCAGCGAATGAATCACTTGGGTTCAGTTAACAGCCAAGGGATCGATCGCTCGGGTTCAGCAACGTGCGATCGCTCCGGGTTCAGTTAGCCAACGCCTCGCACACACGCGTGTACATGAAAGAAACGCACAAACCACAGTGCATCGCTCGGCCCCGACCACCCACCGTAACCGGAACTCCGCGATATTTTCCTCGCCCTCGCTTCTACCATGATTTTTTCTATCATGGACGGCCCAAAGAATGTCATGAGCTGCGTCTCCGGCCCACCTAGGATGAAAATCCCATTTTCTATCATGAATTTTTTTCATAGAAGTAGGAGCCCACCACATCTATGATGATACTGGGTTTTGTCACAATTATCATCATAGGGTTTTGTCACAATTATCATCATAGAAGTGTCATAAGCATGACAGGAAAAATAATTCGTTCGGCCCAAAATGTCACGGATGTGTCTTTTTTTTGTAGTGATATGAGCAAATGAACAAAGTTGCCAATATGGTGCGATAATGATTGATTGAACTTACCTCTAGAGCATTCCAGTCATGTCCGCATAGTCCTGGGGATCTTTTCATCTCGATTCTAAGACAGTTACTACTCCCCAGTCAAGCTTATTCTCTAGCAGAATAAAGTGGAATCTGCGCACGCATGCAGAATTCATCAATTACATTAACCTCGAGTAAGCGAAACCGAATATGCACAAGACAATAACACTCACTTGAAGTTGTAAGGAAAGATTATTTACCCTTTGTTTTGATTTCGAAGTAACGATTGTAGCAAGTTGTCCTGGGTATCTTTGACTCTCTTTTTAACCGACCATTCATTTATGGTATTTGGGTTAATAAACCCAATGTCATAGATTTGTGCTTTTCTACATTCGACGATCTTCAATCTACATAATATAGTGAGGATATTATATATACATGTAATGAAAGAGCTGAGCTATAGAGACTTAATTACAGAAGTAATACTTACAGACAGTAGCAAGTCTTGAGTTGTTTGTCGAGGGCGTCTTGATTGAATAACTGGAATAACTCCACAAATTCAAAAGGCATCACCTCAGTTCCAACGAGGTCATGCTCCTCTTTAATTCCCAACATTAAAGTATCCTTCCCAGACTTCCTGCAGGTATCCATGTACCATTCATGCAATCTTCGCATCATCGTTGTTAGAGGAGGCTGATCAGGTTTGACGAGAGGCTTCCCGTACTCGTATCTGAAGATGTCCACCTCTAACATTTCAAACTCTACATCATTCCTATGGTAATCAGCAGGATTGGTACCGGGCTCTAGCCCCGGATGATTAGCGACGATATCGCTAGACACCTTGAGCGCGGGGCACGATTGCTTCGCCTGTTCGCCGAGCTGGGGAATTGTTTTCCCACTTCTTCGTTGTGCTAATCTTGCATCACTGGAAGTACTTCCTGACCACCGTGCATCTTCATATTTCTTTTAATACAACGGGCATAGTTGGAATCCTGCGGAGGCGGTGGTGGTCGCTTCAGGGCATCCAGAGTGCGCTTCACTTTCACTGGATCTACCGTTTCCTTCGGAGGTGGTGGTTTCCGTGCAAAATGTTCCCTCACTTCGGAAGCACAGATGTCCTTGTTTTCCTTGTCGGTCCTCTCATATGGTAACTTTTTCGGAGCCTTGAGACACAGACCGTATTTGAATTTCTTCCCGCCTCTGCTTGTACTGCTAGCCGCCAGAATGGCGGCAACTCTCTTCCGCTGTTGCTGATGCGGCGGAGTCCGCTGACACGCCAAAGGAGGCAGAGTGCTCCAACGCGCCGGAGGAGGCAGAGGAGGATGCAGAGTTCCCTCACGCGCCGGAGGAGGCGGAGTGCCCTGATCACTCGCCGGAGGAGGAGGAGGCGGAGTGCCCTGACTCGCCAGAGGAGGAGGAGGAGGAGGCGTCCAGTTTGGAAGCTTGATGTCTCCTTCCTCCATAGGCAGTTACTCCTTAAAGCATAGACCAGATGATTCTCCCCTTCACATGTAGGGTAGTTAAGCTCCAGCTCCTCAAGTCCCTCCATTATTTCATCCACCATCACAACAGCATAGCCATGTGGAATCGGATGGCAATGAAAAGTTTCCTTAGCTTGATGAGGTACAACAGAGCCGATAGCCACCATCAAAGTCAGATTCTGCCATTTCTTCATTAGCTCGCAATGTTCAGCCTCCGTGATACTATCCATGGTGTAGCGAGGAGCTGTGAAATCAGGCTGAACGAGCTCCGTGGAAGCCACACAGCTTCTCTGTTGAGATGGTGGGGTAGCTTCTGGGGCAGCTTCGAAGCAAGGATCTTCGTGCCGCTGAGATGGTTGACCGGTAGCTCGTTGGCTCTCAAGTTCCTCTAGCTTTGCTATTCTTGCATTGAGCTTCTGCATTTCTCTCACTTCCACTTTCCTCCTTCTCTCTTGGCTTCTGTAACCATCGCTGTCGGGGAACCCATGCACCCATGGAACGGAGCCTGGTGTCCTAGTGTTCGTCCAGGGTGCTCAGGATTCCCGAGGGCCTCTGTCAGCTCGTCCTTCTCTCTGTCGGGAGTGAACGACCCTTCCCGCGCTGCCTTGATATTTCCTGAAGCTTCTTCAGGGGAATTGCAAGTTGCTCGTCCTTCCAAACACACTCCCCTGGTTCTAGGTCCAAAGTTCCCCCAACCCCGAAGAATGAAGTCCTCGAACAATCTGGCCAGTGCAATGTCGCTGGTTGGACCCCTTTAGCAAGCAGGTCTTGCTCAACTTTGTCCCATGATGACCGGGCTTTGTAGTAAGCACCTGATCCCGTGTGATGGTGATACTTCTTCTTTGCAGCATTTTTTGTTGGGGAACATAGCATGCAATTTCAAAAAAGAGCCTACGATCACGCAAGATCGATCTAGGAGATGCATAGCAACGAGACGGGGAGAGTGTGTCCACGTACCCTCGTAGACCGAAAGCGGAAACGTTATATTAATGCGGTTGATGTAGTCGAATGTCTTCACGATCCAACCGATCCAAGTACCGAACGTACGGCACCTCCGTGTTCAGCACGCCTTCAGATCGATGACGTCCCTCGAACTCTCGATCTAGTAGAGGGTCGAGGGAGACTACTGTCAGCACGACGGCGTGATCCGCGCAGGGCTTCGCCTAAGCACTACGACGCTATGACCGGACGAGTAAACTGTGGAGGGGGGCATCGCACACGACTAAGATAAATCTTGGTGTGCCTTTGGGGTGCCCCCTGCCCACGTATATAAAGGAGGGGAGGAGGAGGTGGCCGGCCCAAGGGGGCGCGCCAAGGGGGGGAGTCCTACTTGGACTCCCAGTCCAAGTCGGATTCACCCCCCCCTTCCTTCCAATGGAGAGGGGAAAGGGGAAAGGAGGGAAAGGGAGAAGGAAAAGGGGGCCCCACCCTTGTCCAATTCGGATTGGGCTTAGGGGGGGGGGCGCCACCTCTTGTGCCAGCCTCCCTCTCTCCGCTATGGCCCAATAGGCCATTAACTTTCCCGGGGGGTTCCGGTAACCTCCCGGTACTCCAAAAAATCCCTGATCTTCTTTGGAACCATTCCGGTGTCCGTATATAACCTTCCAATATATGAATCTTTACCTCTCGACCATTTCGAGACTCCTCGTCATGTCCGTGATCTCATCTGGGACTCCGAACAAACTTCGGTCACCAAAACACATAGCTCATAATACAAATCTCATCGAACGTTAAGCGTGCGGACCCTACGGGTTTGAGAACTATGTAGACATGACCGAGACACATCTCCGGTCAATAATCAATAGCGGAACCTGGATGCTCATATTGGCTCCTACATATTATATGAAGATCTTTATCGGTCAAACCGCATAACAACATACATTATTCCCTTTGTCATCGGTATGTTACTTGCCCGAGATTCGATCATCGGTATCATCATACCTACACTGGTGCGCGTCGGTGCTATACAAACGGTTTTTAACCCCTTTCCATGACGGCATTTGGAACCGTCGCCAAGTGAGTTTGGGCGACAGGGGGTCCTTCCCACACGACCCAGAAATCGTCGGGGATAGGCCGTCCTGGGACGCAGTGCGATCGGGCGAGGCATCGAAACCCAATCATTTCCGTAGGTATGTACATCCCACACGGTGAATCCGAGAAAAACATTTCCGTAGGTATGTACATCCCACATGGTGAATCCCAATTTTTTTTTGTAGGTATGTATATCACACACGGTCAATCCAAGGAATACGTTTACGTTCTTATGTACATCCCACACAGTCAATTCAAGGAAAACGTTTCCGTTCATATGTATATCACACACAGTCAATCCAGGGAAAACGTTTCTGTTCGTATGTACATCCCACACAGTTTTATGTGTAGGCTCGTGTGTGAAGGTGTAACTATCACATGCGCTCTGCCTTGGTTAAATGTTTGCTTTTATCAACTACATCACACACGATTTTATGAAGAAAACGGTGTGGCATTGCGCTATCCATCACAAGCGCTTTTACTGCTAGAACCGTTTGCAAAGTTCCATGACACATTTAGCAGGTTTATTAGTTTACAATTAATGATTCCAGTATTACGCAAATTCACATTTCATATCAAACAGCTGTTTTTCAATTTCATATCAGGCACATAAATTTATTATAACATCGCAGTACGATAGGTACATGAAAACATCACAATACAACATATAGCTAGTTCAACTTCATAAGAACAATATATTCATTTCCCTAATCGAGATCATTCAGGCTCGTCTTATCCACCTCTGCTTTTAGTTCAGTAAGAACCTGTTTCGCACGGGCCAACTGGGAAAGTGCCTCCTCCTTCGCCAACACCATCTTAGCAAAGTCTGATTAAAAAATCTGGCTCATTCTCCACCTTCAACTTTTATCCCGCATCTTGAAATATTCTTCGGCGTTGACAACAATTTCTTTAAGCCTACGTCTGTTCTCTTCCTCATACATGCTCCAGAGCTTCGCTGGGGACATCTTCAAAGACTATGCCCATTCTTGATCAACCCACTCCAAGTAAGAACACTTCCGTTCATCCTACAATATTTAAAACTAGATCAGTAACAATTGTAGGGGAAATGGGTTTATAGCAACATAGAAAATCACCAATGCTTATTTTGAAAAACTTAAGAAACATGTTAATTATGACATATCTTCTCAAAAAGATCATTGTGCAATTGAATTAATTGCTACTGAGACAACAACCAAATTCTGGAACATCATAAGCTATAATTAACTACAACAACGCTACAAGTTCTTACTCATGTACAATACATAACAAATTGAACATTTTATGAGGAAGGTAAATATAATTGCAACAACATAGCGACAATGTTTGGATGACAGCAAATTGATACTAAAAAGTGTGTACATGCACAAATTTAGTAACATAGAGCTAATAGCACTAAGGCCGTCCACTATGTATGCCAAAACTGGGGTAAAGACAACTGTTGCTACATCTCGCACCAGTGCCCTGCACTAGCTAGCCGATGCAGTGGAAAAAAAATCAGGGACCAGGACTCCGGAGCATGTAGTTGCTCAGATGCCCAGTTCCTTCGTGCCATAAAGATTTAGTATTTTTACTACTTGGTTGCTCGGATGTGTGGACCAAAGATTGCTGCACAAATTGGTGAAGCGGTGCCAAATAATTTTCTAATGGCACCGCTGATGAGATGGCAACAATTTAAGATACTAGGTATAAACTGTGACACTGTCTTAGGATGCGTTTGGTTGAAGATGTGGTATGAATGGTTTGGGACTGTGACAGTGTTTGAATCACATCTAACAAATGATTTGTATCAACGAAAGAGGGTCTAACCTTCTCTGCACATGCCAGAAACTTCCTCCCACTGTCCACAGATTCAAACGCAACTAGCTTTACGCATGGAGATTGATG
Source organism: Aegilops longissima (assembly GCA_021605205.1). NCBI lineage: Eukaryota > Viridiplantae > Streptophyta > Magnoliopsida > Poales > Poaceae > Aegilops > Aegilops longissima. Next base: position 75,634,360 of record CM038676.1, read on the forward strand.
GTGACAACGAGCAAATAGATCTTCAGCCACCCCGCTCCATTCATTGCCACTGATGGTCCTAGGGAGCTACAAGAGGAAGAAATGACTCAAATCGACCACCGGGTAAAAATCCTTCATTCCAAGTCATAGCCCGAGAGAGAGAGAAGAGAGGCATACCCGGGTGGTGAAGGAGTCGTCGCCGGAGGAGGAACCGCTGGAGAGGTCTTTGAAGAAGACCATGGCGACCCCGGCGGTATGATGCAAGATGGAGAGACTGAGGAAGCGGCTATAGCTTAGGAAGGAAGGAAGGAGGAAACAGGGGAAATGTGAATTGTGGTCGGGGAGAAAAAGGGGTGGGGAAGGGGGGAGGGGGCGGGGGTAGATATTTTGGCGGTAGGCCAAAATTTTGGAAATGTGGAGGGAAACTTTGCGTGGGGTGCCGCCGGACCATTCACTTTGAATGATTGTGTGCATCGCAAACGATTCTTCTGCTTTACGTGCATGGGATGAGTTTGATAATTCAAATTTTGGTGGAAATTTCCCCGGGTACGTCATTCCATAATTTAACATCACTTGCTAATTTGGGCGCACAAAAGAGCGTACAGCGGACAGACCACACTTACTGAATCGAGCAATTTTAGTAATTAAACAGAGCCAGTTGACCTAAACATTTCTCTAACAAAAGACCATCATTAAAAACAAAGCCTAAGTACGCACAATTTTAAAAAATCCGCCGCCGCGCCGGCCTATGCATCGCCGGTGTGAGATGAGACGTTGATGACTTGTCCTACCGACATGCCGTCGTTGGTGGACTCCGCGTCCCCCCTGCTGAAGTCGACTGCGTCCTCGTCCTCTTCCTCGTCCTCGGCGCTGCCCTCAAGGTTGTAGTAATCATAGTAGTGGCTGCCCCAGAGCTCGCGTTGGTACTCCACCGCCGATTCCTCGACGGACATACTCTTCTCTACCTCAACCTCGGCCACGCGCAACTCCTCCACCTGGCGCTCCTCGATCTCCACCGCCTCCTGCATATCCAGCTCCCTCTCAACGACCTCATAAGGAAGCAGGTGCTCCATCGCCACCGCCGCCTTTTCGGATGTGGGTTGCATGCTGGAGTCCGAGGTGGCCTGTAATATCTTGGCGTGTGCATCCTCGATCCTAGCGTGGATGGCCTCGACCCGGGCCAAGGCGACATCGGAAGCACGGACGACAGCTCAAGCACTCTCGGCGTTTGCAGCCGCCGTCGCAGCAGCAGCTACAGCCGTCTCGGTTACTGCAGCTGCCCTGTCGGCTACCGCAGACACCCTCTCGGCGGAAGCAGCCATGCTCAATGCAGATGCGGCGGCACTCTCGGCGTAGGCGGTCGCGCTCTTGGCGCAGGCGGCGGCGCTCGGGGGGGATGCGACCACCGTCGGGCCTTCATGAAGCGTTTCCACGACGTCATCCTTGCATGAAGGGGGTGTGGGAATGGGGATTGGGATTCATGGATTCGGGGGTTGCCGACACTGGAGAAGACAAGCCGGCGAAGCTTAAGGTGGGAGACTTAAATAGACCCAGATATTTTCATCACAAACGGTTCCTATAAAATAACTATGTGTGATGTTGTAGATATTTTTTATTAGCTCTGGAAGACGAATTTGGAGTAAAGTGGCAATGGATGGTGCTTCAAATGTACGATAAATTTTGTAGTACTAATACAACTGTCATGTCGAATTTTGGAAAATTTCAGGGGTCATTTGACCTTTTAAGACATTTGAGTGATTTTCTAGCCATGTAATGACCGTAATTGAATTTTGAACTACATGTACATGCAACAGCTAACCATAACGGTTTGAAAACTCATATTTTGTGTACCTGTGTGCGATTTAATTCCATGTGAAGTAAATTGGAAGTAATTTTCAAACATATTGGTCTAACGGCTATGACACAATTAAGCATGGAGTGCCATGGCATTTTAATTCCAAAAAATTAAAAAAATATCAGAAACACATGAAACCTTGGTTGATGTAATGTCATGCCACCAAGATGATGCGGTAAATTTTTTGGCATGTTTGACGAAAGTTTGGACACACACCCCTCACAAACTAGAGCAACTCACTAGAAAGCTCGTGGTTCCGAGAGGGAACAATGCATGTTTGATGACGAACGGTACATAGCTTCCTCTTACGGCCTTCAATTTTTTTCTACATTTAATGTGCACTACTACAACTGTAATGTGAAATTTTGGAACATTCTAGGGGTCATTTGACCTTTTAAAGACATTTAAGTGATTTTTTAGCCATTTAATGACCGTAATTCAAATTTGAACTACATCTACATGCAACGCCTAACCATAACAGTTTGAAAAATCATATTTGTGTACTTGTGTGCGAGTTAATTCCATGTGCACAAATTAGAAGGAATTTTCAAACATATTTGTCTCACGACATGGACACATGCATATGTATGCATGGAGTGACATGGCATTTTAATTCCAAAAAATTAAAAAATGATCAGAAAAACATGAAACCTTGCTTGATGTAATGTCATGCCACCAAGTTGATGTGGTAAAAATTGGCATGTTTGACGAAAGTTTGGACACACACCCCTCACAAACAAGAGCAACTCACTAGAAGTCTCATGGTTCCGAGAGGGAACAATGCATGTTTGATGACGAACAGGAGATAGCTTCCTCTTACGGCCTTCAAAATTTATTCTACGTCTAACATGCACTACTACAACTGTAATGTGAAATTTTGGAAAATTCTAGGGGTCATTTGACCTTGTAAAGATATTTAAGTGATTCTCTAGCCATTTAATGACCGTAATTCAAATTTGAACTACATCTACATGCAATGCCTAACCATAACGGTTTGAAAAATCATATTTGTGCACTTGTGTGCGACTTAATTCCATGTGCAGTAAATTAGAAGGAATTTTCAAACATATTGGTCTCACGGCATGGGCACATGCATGGAGTGCCATGGCATTTTAATTCCACAAAATTATAAAAATGATCATAAAAACATGAAACCTTGCTTGATTTAATGTCATGCCACCAAGATGATGTGGTAAAAAAATTGGCATGTTTGACCAAAGTTTGGACACACACCCCTCACAAACCGGAGCAACTCACTAGAAGGGTCGTGGTTCCGAGAGGGAACAATGCATGTTTGATGACAAACGGGACATAGCTTTCTCTTATGGCCTTCAATTTTTTCTACATTTAACGTGCACTACTACAACTGTAATGTGAAATTTTGGAAAATTCTAGGGGTCATTTGACCTTTTAAGGACATTTAAGTGATTTTCTAGCCATTTAATGACCATAATCCAAATTTGAACTACATCTACATGCAACGCCTAACCATAACGGTTTAAAAATCATATTTTTTGTGTACTTGCGTGCGAGTTAAAAAATCATCAGACGATGTAAATATCTATTGTTCAAAAAAGAAAATGTAAAGATCTGGCAAGACAACCGGCCCCCACATGATTGGCACTCTATCTCGCGGCTCGAGGTTTGGTAGGAGAGTGGAGGGGATCATTAATCAGACACGGTTCTATATTGGAAACCGTCAGCTATTATGTTCACACACGGATTTTGCTGTGGGAATCGTGTGTAATTCAAACTACAGTACTCGTAAATTCTGGTGACCAGTGTGTGTACTGTCCCCGTCGATCTAGATTCCGGCCGCCAATAAATACTACCTTGCTCACGTTGTTCCGCCTACATTCTCATCTACATCCTCCTCTCGCTCTCTCTCTCTCTCTCTCTCTCTCTCTCTCTCTCTCTCTCTCTCTCTCTCTCTCTAATCTCTGCCATGGCGCCGCCGGTCTGCCCACGCGCCGACGAGGAGTCGCCGCCCCCCGAGGATGATCACTTGATTAGCAGCGACGAGGACCCCTACGCGTCACCGGACGAGGTTTCGCCGGACCCCCCAACTTTGGATTGGTTTTGGGGCCAGTACAATCTTTGTCTATGGAAGTCGCTACCGCTGGCTGAGAAAGCCAGGCAAGTGGCATTCAAGAAGGAGATGGCGGAGGAGGAAGCCAGGTACCAGGCGGCCTGTGAAGCCCGTGTTGCCGCCTGGAAAAAGGAGGCGGTGGAGCTTTGGGGGCGGGCGCGTCGTCGTGCCGAGGAGGTGTACGAAGACGGGTACTTCACGGGGAAGGTCATAGGCGCCGGGCGCCTCGTCACTGTGTGGAGGTGCGCCGATAAGCTCCAGCATGCCACCGAAGAGGAGCTCCGGTGGGCGCCCAACAAAATGGCAAGATCGTTCGCACGCGTCCGCCAGCAAGAGGCAGATCGGTACGTCAAGCACTGCGAGGCGGAGGAGGCGGAGTACTGCCTCAGCACCGGGAAGACGCCGCGCACCAGGGAGCTGCTGGCGAGGGGCTACCGGAATACTGGCCCCAGGAGGGATTATTAGTTTTAGTATTGTTCATTTTCAATTTTATGCATTGTACCTACTAGTTAAGTATCATCACGTATATGTGATGATATATATATATATATATATATATATATATATATATATATATATATATATATATATATATATATATATGTATGTATGTATATATATAGTAACGCTAAACTAAGCATGAGTGTAGAATAGCTTATTCTACACCCCAGTAATGTACATACAAAGTATAGTAACACACTATGCAAAATATAGTAATTTTCATAAAAATGTACTAAATTACAAACTTGGGTAGTAAAAAATATTTTCTAAATTACTACATTTTATACACGTTTTACTAGATTTTGTATATAGTGTTACTAGGGGTGTAGAATAAGCTATTCTACACTCACGCTTAGAATAGCGTTACTCTATATATATTTATATATATATATATATATATATATATATATATATATATATATATATATATATATATATATATAGCTCTAAGCGTGAGTGTAGAACTAATGAACAATTAATATATATATATATATATATATATATATATATATATATATATATATATATATATATATATATATATAGGTAACGCTATTCTAGCGTGAGTGTAGAACTAATGAACAATTAATATATATATATATATATATATATATATATATAAATTGTTCATTAGTTCATCACAGATATATATATATATATTATGAATTCCATTTTATCTTTTTTGTGTACTAATTTGAATCTAGTTGTTATCATCCACATATACAGAATGGAAAGCGTATATACACACATTGAAACAGAACATATATAAGAACGGAAAACAGAGTACACACATTGAAATAGAGGAATAAATAGAGCAATACTATGATGCTGTGAATACATAGCTATCCACATCGAAACGACTCAATAAAATAAAATGCTTCCATGAGACCATGACCAGCAGCCCTTGCCTACAATAGCTCTTGGCTCTGCCAGAACTCGTGCAGGCGTACGTCCAAGCGGTCGACACGTTCGTGGTACATCTGGAGCGCAATCTCGAGCTCAAAGTTGGCTATTTCATCGGAGATCACCAGCTCGAGGATGTGACGGCCATGTTCCTCTACTACGCCCACGTGGACACCTGGGCCAAGGAGGCGGTTGAGCCTACGGACCAGCGTGTTGGCATCTAGCGGGCCGCGGACAAGGCGAACGGTGCCACCCATGCGAACGGCGCGGCGGGCGTCCGGTGCAAGTACGGCGTGGCCGGCCTCTGGTGCAAGTACGGCACCGAGGGCCTCTGCCCACTCCTGGCGAGGAATGGAGGTACTGACGGGACGTGTACCCAGCTCCAACTCCGCGTCGACAGCAGGAAAGCGCCGATGGATCCGCTCCTGCTGTGCGGCGCGCCGCGCCTCTCGCTCCGCGGCGCTCCAACGGTCTCGTCGTGTGGCGAGCCACAGCCTATCAGCGCGGACACGCCTAGCTTGCTCTGCAACGCGCCATCGATCATGTCGTGCGGCGAGCTGCAGCCTGCCGGCACTGACATGCCTATCTTGATCTGCGATGCTCAAGCGCCATGCGCCAAAGGTCTGCTCAACCCTGGCGATGACGTGCATCACGGCGTCATCCATCGCGTTGCCGGGGAGCGCCTCAGCCTTGACGGGCCGTGGCGCCTGCTCGTTTTCCTCGTCGACGAGGTTGATGGCAGAGGCGGCGCTTTGGTGGGTTGGCATGCTTGGAAAAGGTGGATGTGCTACAGGCTGCGCTTGACACCTCCATGCGTTGCGCGCCTCCTAGGTTTATGCGCAATATCGCTGGGTGGCGGGAAACAGGTGAGGAAATGGCGGGAAACGGTGGCGTGCTCATAAAATGCCATCAATTAATGGAAACCTAGCATAGAAGAAACATCAAGCTAGCACAAGAAGTAGATGATGATCAGATGAACACGGACCACACTAGGGAACCCGTCGGTGATGAATTCATCAATCACAAACGGTTGAATACTAGCAAGCATTTGCCCACAACACACATGGCTTTTTCCATCACAAATACAGGTCGGAAGGATCAACTGTATGCCACGTATCGCACATTGTCCAAAAGTAATGCGATAGACCTTCTTTAACATGTGTTAAAAAATAAAATAAAATAAAAAACACATTTGACCTGGATGATCCATCCCATGAGTTAATTTAACATCAAGACAACTTCCTATCCAGTTACCCATCTGATGGCTGCTCCAACCTGAGCACACTTAACTTGAGAGTTCTCTTAGATGAGCTACTGATGGAACAACTAGTCCTTGCTGATATAGGATGTTTCTTTGCATCCTTATGGCCAATAAATGTTGTGTAGACAGAGCATATCACATGTCTTATTAGAAGCAATCGTCTGTGTTATTATCGGTCTTCGCACACATTTCTGATTACAGACATGTTTTCTGCGTATCACACAAATCTTGTCATATTGAACCGTTTCTGTTCTCTTATCTCAACACAAACAGTTCATCCGAGTGAACCGCATGCCATATGTCGCACACACCTTGATCTGGCTGACAGTTTTTTTATGTTGCCTAATCACAAACAGTTCATCCGAGTGAACCGTATGCTATATATCGCACACACCTTCATCTGGCTCCCCGTTTCTTTTGTTCTTCCTCATCGCAAACAGTTAATTGAGCTGAACCATATGCCATGCATCGCACACGCAACTAAAATCTGAACCGTGTTTGATGCATACTCCATCGCAAATGATTTGCACCTTTTTTTGGCGGTTTTTTACACCACCGTTTGCGATTATGGCATCATACACAGTTTCGTCTAAGGGTCTCTGATCGTAGTGTCGCGTTAGCAGCATCCTGCAGTAGTGCTAGTTCAATCTCGTTACCAGCAACTCTCTTTACTCGTTCCGTAATGCATCATCCCGCAACTAACTCATTAGTCACATTGCTTGGAAGGCTTATAGTGATGTGCATTACCGAGAGGGCCCAGAGATACCTCTCGGATACACGGAGTGACAAATCATAATATTGATGTATGCCAACTCAACAAACACCTTCGGAGAGACCTGTAGAGCATCTTTATAATCACCCGGTTACGTTGTGATGTTTGATAGCACACAAAGTGTTCCTTCGGTATTCGGGAGTTGCATAATCTCATAGTGAGAGGAATATGTATAAGTCATGAAGAAAGCAATAGCAATAAAACTAAACGATCATAATGCTAAGCTAACGGATGGGTCTTGTCCATCACATCATTCTCTAATGATGTGATCCCGTTCATCAAATGACAACATGTCTATGGTTAGGAAACTTAATCATCTTTGATTAACGAGCTAGTCAAGTAGAGGCATACTAGGGAGACTCTGTTTTGTCTATGTATCCACACATGTACTAAGTTTCCAGTTAATACAATTCTAGCATGAATAATAAACATTTATCATGATATAAGGAAATATAAATATCAACTTTATTGTTGGATCTAGGGTATATTTCCTTCAGTCTCCCACTTGCACTAGAGTCAATAATCTAGATTACATAGTAATGATTCTAACACCCATGGAGTCTTGGTTTTGATCATGTCTTGCTTGTGGAAGAGGCTTAGTCAGCGGGTCTGCAACATTCAGATCCGTATGTATTTTGCAAATCTCTATGTCTCCCTCCTTGACTTGATCGCGGATGGAATTGAAGAGTCTCTTGATGTGTTTGGTTCTCTTGTGAAATCTGGATTCCTTCGCTAAGGTAATTGCTCCAGTATTGTCACAAAAGATATTCATTGGACCCGATGCACTAGGTATTACACCTAGATCGGATATGAACTCCTTCATCCAGACTCCTTCATTTGCTGCTTACGAAGCAGCTATGTACTCCGCTTCACACGTAGATCCTGCCACGATGCTCTGCTTGGAACTGCACCAACTTACAGCTCCACCATTCAATATAAATACATATCCGGTTTGTGATTTAGAGTCATCCGGGTCAGTATCAAAGCTTGCATCAAAGTAACCATTTACGACAAGCTCTTTGTCTCCTCCATAAACAAGAAACATATCCTTAGTCCTTTTAAGGTATTTCAGGATGTTTTGGACCGCTGTCCAGTGATCCACTCTTGGATTACTTTGGTACCTCCCTGCTAAACTTATAGCAAGGCACACATCAGGTCTGGTACACAACATTGCATACATGATAGAACCTATGGTCGAGGCATAGGGAATAACCTTCATTTTCTCTCTATCTTCTGCAGTGGTCGGGCATTGAGTCTGAATAAACTTCACACCTTGTAACACAGGCAAGAACCCTTTCTTTGACTGGTCCATTTTGAACTTCTTCAAAATTTTATCAAGGTATGTGTTTTGTGAAAGTCCAATTAAGCGTCTTGATCTATCTCTATAGATTTTGATGCCTAATATATAAGCAGCTTCACTGAGGTCTTTCATTGAAAAATTCTTATTCAAGTATCCTTTTATGCTATCCAGAAATTCTGTATTATTTCCAATCAGCAATATGTCATCCACATATAATATTAGAAATGCTACAGAGCTCCCACTCACTTTCTTATAAATACAGGCTTCTCCAAAAGTCTGTATAAAATCATATGCTTTGATCACACTATCAAAGCATAGATTCCAACTTCGAGAGGCCTACACCAGTCCATAAATGGATCACTGGAGGTTGCACACTTTGTTAGCACTTTTAGGATCGACAAAACCTTCTAGTTGCATCATATACAACTCTTCTTTAAGATATCCATTGAGGAATGCAGTTTTGACATCCATTTGCTAAATTTCATAATCATAAAATGTGGCAATTGCTAACATGATTCGGACAGACTTAAGCATCGCTACGGGTGAGAAGGTCTCATCGTAGTCAACTCCTTGAACTTGTCGAAAACCTTTCGCAACAAGTCAAGCTTTGTAGACAGTAACATTACCGTCAGCGTCAGTCTTCTTCTTGAAGATCCATTTGTTCTCTATGGCTTGCCGATCATCGGGCAAGTCAACCAAAGTCCACACTTTGTTCTCATACATGGATCCCATCTCAGATTTCATGGCCTCAAGCCATTTCGTGGAATCTGGGCTCATCATTGCTTCCTCATAGTTCGTAGGTTTGTCATGGTCAAGTAACATGACCTCCAGAACAGGATTACTGTACCACTCTGGTGCGGACCGTACTCTTGTTGACCTACGAGGTTCGGTAGTAACTTGATCTGAAGTTTCATGATCATCATCATTAGCTTCCTCACTAATTGGTGTAGTAATCAGTGGAACTGATTTATGTGATGAACTACTTTCCAATTCGGGAGAAGGTACAATTACCTCATCAAGTTCTACTTTCCTCCCACTCACTTCTTTTGAGATAAACTCCTTCTCTAGAAAGGATCCGTTCTTAGCAACGGATATCTTGCCTTTGGATCTGTGATAGAAGGTGTACCCAACAGTTTCCTTTGGGTATCCTATGAAGACACATTTCTCTGATTTGGGTTCAAGCTTATCAGGTTGAAGATTTTTCACATAAGCATCACAACCCCAAACTTTAAGAAACGACATCTTAGGTTTCTTGCTAAACCACAATTCATATGGTGTCGTCTCAACGGATTTTGATGGTTCCCTATTTAACGTGAATGCAACCGTCTCTAAAGCATAACCCCAAAATGATAGTGGTAAATCGGTAGGATACATCATAGATCGCACCATATCTAATAAAGTACGGTTACAACGTTCGGACACACCATTGCACTGTGGTGTTCCAGGTGGCATGAGTTGCGAAATTTTCCACATTGTTTCAAATGAAGATCAAACTCATAACTCAAATATTCACCTCCACGATCAAACCATAGAAACTTTATTTTCTTGTTATGATTATTTTCCACTTCACTCTGAAATTCTTTGAACTTTTCAAATGTTTCAGACTTATGTTTCATTAAGTAGATATATCCATACCTGCTCAAATCATCTGTGAAGGTCGGAAAATAATGATACCTGCCGCGAGCCTCAACCCTCATCGGACCGCATACATCAGTATGTATTATTTCCAACAAGTCAGTTGCTCGCTCCACTGTTCCGGATAACGGAGTCTTAGTCATCTTGCCCATGAGGCATGGTTCGCAAGCGTCAAGTGATTCCAAAAGCCCATCAGCATGGAGTTTCTTCATGCGTTTACACCAATATGACCTAAGCGGCAGTGCCACAAATAAGTTGCACTATCATTATTAACTTTGCATCTTTTGGCTTCAATATTATGAATATGTGTATCACTACAATCCAGATTCAACAAAAATAGACCACTCATCAAGGGTGCATGATCATAAAAGATATTACTCATATAAATAGAACAACCATTATTCTCTGATTTAAATGAATAACCGTCTTGCATCAAACTAGATCCAGATATAATGTTCATGCTCAACGCTGGCACCAAATAAAAATTATTCAGGTCTAAAACTAATCTCAATGGTAGATGTAGAGGTAGTGTGCCGACGACGATCACATCGACTTTGGAACCATGTCCCACGCGCATCGTCACCTCGTCCTTAGCCAATCTGCATTTAATCCGTAGCCCCTTTTTCGAGTTGCAAATATGAGCAACATAACTAGTATCAAATACCCAGGCGCTACTACGAGCATTAGTAAAGTACACATCAATAACATGTATATCAAATATACCTTTCACTTTGCCATCCTTCTTATCTGTACTTGGGGCAGTTCTGCTTCCAGTGACCAGTACCTTTGCAGTAGAAGCACTCACTTTCAGGCTTAGGTCCAGACTTGGGCTTCTTCCCTTGAGGAGCAACTTGCTTGCTGTTCTTCTTGAAGTTCCCCTTCTTCCCTTTGCCCTTTTTCTTGAAACTAGTGGTCTTGTTAACCATCAACACTTGATGCTCCTTCTTGATTTCTACCTCCGCAGCCTTTAACATCGCGAAGAACTCGGGAACTGTCTTTTCCATCCCTTGCATATTATAGTTCATCACGAAGCCTTTATAGCTTGGTGGCAGTGATTCAAGAACTCTGTCAATGACACTATCGTCAGGAAGATTAACTCCCAGCCGAGTCAAGTGGTTATGATACCCAGACATTTTTAGTATATCTTCACTGACAGAACTATTCTCCTCCATCTTGCAGCTATAGAACTTGTTGGAGACTTCATATCTCTCAACTCGGGCATTTTCTTAAAATATTAACTTCAACTCCGGGAACATCTCATATGCTCCATGACATTCAAAATGTCTTTGAAGTCCCGATACTAAGCCATAAAGCATGGCACACTGAACTATCGAGTAGTCATCAGCTTTGCTCTGCCAAACTTCTATAACGTCCGAAGTTGCTCCTGCAGTGGGTCTTGCACCCAGCGGTGCTTCCAGGACGTAATTCTTCTGTGTAGCAATGAGGATAATCCTCATGTTACGAACCCAGTCCATGTAGTTGCTACCATCATCTTTCAACTTAGCTTTCTCTATGAACGCATTAAAATTCAAGGGAACGGTAGCATGGGCCATTTTGATCTACAACAACATAGATATGCAAAAACTATCAGGTACTAAGTTCATGATAAATTAAAGTTCAATTAATCATATTACTTAAGAACTCCCACTTAGATAGACATCCCTCTAGTCATGTAAATGATCACGTGATCCATATAAACTAAACCATGTCCGATCATCACGTTGTTGGGGAACGTTGCAGAAAATTAAAATTTTCCTACGGTTTCACCAAGATCTATCTATGAGTTCATCTAAGCAACGAGTCACGAGAGAGATTTTGCATCTACATACCACTTGTAGATCGAGTACGGAAGCGTTCGAGGGAGTGGTGATGATGAAGACGTTCCCAACGTGATTCCGATCACCGATGACCAAAGTGCTGAAAGGACAGCACCTCCGTGTTCAACACACGACGGACGATGGCGTCTCCTCCGTCTTGATCCAGCAAGAATGAAGGAGAGGTTGAGGAAGACAACTCCAATGGCAGCACTGACGGCGTGGTGCGGTTGGTACTGGCAGTTCTCGGCAGGCTTCGCCAAGCTTCGCGTGGAGAAGGAGAGGTGTTGGGAGGGAGGGCTGCGCCTTCAATGGTGTTGGCAGCCCTCCCCCACCCCTCTATTTATAGGAGGAGAGGGCAAGGGGGCGGCCATCTAGGGAAACCCTAGATGGGGGCGGCCCAAGGGAGGAGGGAGGGTGGCTTGCCCCCAAGCCAGGGCGCGCCTTTAGGGTTTTCCCCTCCCAAACCCTAGCCGCATGGGCCTAGGTGGGAGGTGCGCCCAGCCCACCGGGGCTGGCTCCCTCCCACTTAGCCCATGTGGCCCCCGAGAGGTGGCCCTCCGGTGGACCTCGGAACTCTCCGGTGGCCCCAGTACATTACAGTATACCCTCAAACTTTCCGAGTCCGTTTAACCACTTTCCATATATAAATCTTTACCTCCGGACCATTCTGGAACTCCTCGTGACGTCTGGGATCTCATCCGGGACTCCGAACAACATTCGGTAATCACATACTTGTCTTCCTATTAACCCTAGCGTCACCGAACCTTAAGTGTGTAGACCCTACGGGTTCGGGAGACATGCAGACATGACCGAGACTACCTCAAGTCAATAACCAACAGCGGGATCTGGATACCCATGTTGGCTCCCACATGCTCCTCGATGTTGTCATCGGATGAACCACGATGTCAAGGGTTCAAGCAACCCCGTATTCTATTCCCTTTATCGATCGTATGTTACTTGCCCGAGACTCGATCGTCGGTATCCCAATACCTCGTTTAGTCTCGTTATCGCAAGTCACTTTACTCAGATCGCAATGCATGATCCGTGACCGGACACTTGATCACTTTGAGCTCATTATGATGATGCATTACCGAGTGGGCCCTAGTGATACCTCTCCGTAATACGGAGTGACAAATCCAGTCTCGATCCGTGTCAACCCAATGGTCACTTTCGGAGATACCGTAGTGCACCTTTATAGTCACCCGATTACGTTGTGACGTTTGATACACCCAAAGCACTCCTACGGTATCCGGGAATTGCACGATCTCATGGTCTAAGGAAGAGATACTTGACATTGGAAAAGCTCTAGCAAAACGAACTACACGATCTTTGTGCTATGCTTAGGATTGGGTCTTGTCCATCACGTCATTCTCCTAATGGCGTGATCCCGTTATCAATGACACCTAATGTCCATAGTCAGGAAACCATGACTATCTGTTGACCAACGAGCTAGTCTACTAGAGGCTTACTAGGGACGTATTGTAGTCTATGTATTCACACGTGTATTACGATTTCCGGATAATACAGTTATAGCATGAATAAAAGACAATTATCATGAACAAGGAAATATAATAATAATACTTTTATTATTGCCTCTAGGGCATATTTCCAACAGTCTCCCACTTGCACTAGAGTCAATAATCTAGTTTACATTGTGATGAATCGAACACCCATAGAGTTCTGGTGTTGATCATGTTTTGCCCGCGGAAGAGGTTTAGTCAGCGGATCTGCGACATTCAGATCCGTATGCACTTTACAAATTTCTATGTCTCCATCTTGAACATTTTCACGGATGGAGTTGAAGCGACGCTTGATGTGCTGGTCTTCTTGTGAAACCTGGGCTCCTTGGCAAGTGCAATAGCTCGGTGTTGTCACAGAAGAGTTTGATCGGCCCCGACGCATTGGGTATGACTCCTAGGTCGGTGATGAACTCCTTCACCCAAATTGCTTCATGCGCTGCCTCCGAGGCTGCCATGTACTCCGCTTCACATGTAGATCCCGCCACGACGCTTTGCTTGCAGCTGCACCAGCCATCTTGCTCCACCATTCAACATATACACGTATCCGGTTTGTGACTTAGAGTCATCGGATCTGTGTCGAAGCTAAGCGTCGGCGTAACCTGTTACTGACGAGCTCTTCGTCACCTCCATAAACGAAACATGTCCTTTGTCCTTTTCGGTACTTCAGGATATTCTTGACCGCTGTCCGGTGTTCCTTGCGGGATTACTTTGGTACCTTCCTACCAAACTTACGGCAAGGTTTACATCAGGTCAGTACACAGCATGGCATACATAATAGATCCTATGGCAAAAGCATAGGGATGACACTCATCTCTTCTTTATCTTTTGCCGTGGTCGGGCATTGAGCGAGCTCAATTTCACACCTTGCAATCTGAGGCAAGAACCCTTTCTTGGACTGATCCATTTTGAACTTCTTCAAAATCTTATCAAGGTATGTGCTTTGTGAAAGACCTATGAGGCGTCTCGATCTATCTCTATAGATCTTGATGCCTAATATATAAGCAGCTTCTCCAAGGTCCTTCATTGAAAAACACTTATTCAAGTAGGCCTTAATGCTGTCCAAGAATTCTATATCATTTCCCATCGAAATATGTCATCTACATATAATATGAGAAATGCTCTGAGCTCCCACTCACTTTCTTGTAAACGCAGGCTTCTCCATAAGTCTGCATAAACCCAAACGCTTTGATCATCTCATCAAAGCGAATGTTCCAACTCGAGATGCTTGCACCAGCCCATAAATGGATCGCTGGAGCTTGCATACTTTGTCGACATTCTTAGGATCGACAAAACCTTACGGCTGTATCATATACAGCTCTTCCTTAAGATAGCCGTTAAGGAACGCTGTTTTGGCGTCCATCTGCCATATCTCATAATCATAGTATCGGCAATTGCTAACATGATTCGGACGGACTTAAGCTTCGCTACGGGAGAGAAAGTCTCATCGTAGTCAATCCCTTGAACTTGCCGATAACCCTTAGTGACAAGTCGAGCTTTATAGATGGTGACATTACCATCTGCGTCCGTCTTCTTCTTAAAGATCCATTTGTTTTCTATCGCTCGCCGATCATCGGGCAAGTCAGTCAAAGTCCACACTTTGTTTTCATACATGGATTCTATCTCGGACTTCATGGCTTCTAGCCATTTGTTGGAATCTGGGCCCGCCATTGCTTCTTCATAGTTCGAAGGTTCACCGTTGTCTAACAACATGATTTCCAGGACAGGGTTGCCGTACCACTCAGTGCGGGCGTGTCCTAGTGGACCTCTGAAGTTCAAGAGCAACTTGATCCAAGTACCTTGATCATCATCATGAATTTCCTCTTCGTTGGTGTAGGCATCACAGAACATTTTCTGAGCTGCACTACTTTCCTGTTCAAGAGGTAGTACTTCATCGAGTTCTACTTTCCTCCCACTTACTTCTTTCGAGAGAAACTCTTTTCCGAAAGGTTCCGTTCTCTGGCAACAAAGATCTTGCCTTCGGATCTAAGGTAGAAGGTATACCCAAAGGTTTCTTTAGGGTATCCTATGAAGACGCATTTTCCGACTTGGGTTCGAGCTTTTCAGGTTGAAGTTTCTTGACATAAGCATCGCATCCCCAAACTTTTAGAAACGATACTTAGGTTTCTTCCCAAACCATAATTCATACGGTGTCGTCTCAGCGGATTTAGACGGTGCCCTATTTAAAGTGAATGTAGCTGTCTCTAGGCGTATCCCCAAAATGATAGCGGTAAATCGGTAAGAGACATCATAGATCGCACCATATCCAATAGAGTGCGATTCGACGTTCGGACACACCGTTCTGTTGAGGTGTTCCAGCGGCGTTAGTTGTGAAACGATTCCACATTTTCTTAAGTGTGTACCAAATTCGTGACTTAAATATTCTCCTCCACGATCCGATCGTAAGAATTTTATCTTTCGGTCACGTTGATTCTCTACTTCATTCTGAAATTCCTTGAACTTTTCAAAGGTCTCGGACTTGTGTTTCATCAAGTAGACATACCCATATCTACTCAAGTCATCTGTGAGAGTGAGAACATAACGATATCCTCCATGAGCCTCAACGCTCATTGGACCGCATACATCGGTATGTATGATTTCCAACAAGTTGGTTGCTCGCTCCATTGTTCCGGAGAACGGAGTCTTGGTCATCTTGCCCATGAGGCATGGTTAGCATGTGTCAAATGATTCATAATCTAAAGACTCCAAAAGTCCATCAAGATGGAGCTTCTTCATGCGCTTGACACCAATGTGACCAAAGGCGGCGTGCCACAAGTATGTGGGACTATCGTTATCAACTTTACATCTTTTGGTATTCACACTATGAACATGTGTAACATTACGTTCGAGATTCATTAAGAATAAACCATTGACCATCGGAGCATGAACATAAAACATATCTCTCATATAAATAGAACAACCATTATTCTCGGATTTAAATGAGTAGCCATCTCGCATTAAACGAGATCCGGATACAATATTCATGCTCAAACTTGGCACCAAATAACAATTATTAAGGTTCATAACTAATCCCGTGGGTAAATGAAGAGGTAGCGTGCCGACGGCGATCACATCGACTCTGGAACCATTCCCGACGCGCGATCGTCACCTCGCCCTTCGCCAGTCTCCGCTTATTCCGCAGCTCTGCTGTGAGTTACAAATATGAGCAACGGCACGGTATCAAATACCCGGGAGTTACTACGATTCATGGTAAGGTACACATCAATTACATGTATATCAAATATACCTTTGGTGTTGCGGCCTTCTTATCCGCTAAGTACTTGGGGCAGTTCCGCTTCAAAGTGACCCTTCCCTTGCAATAAAAGCACTCGGTCTCGGGCTTGGGTCCATTCTTTGACTTCTTCCGGCAACTTGCTTGCAGGCGCCGCAATCTCCTTGCCGTCCTTCTTGAAGTTTTTCTTACCCTTGCCCTTCTTGAACTTAGTGGTCTTATTGACCATCAACACTTGATGTTCTTTCTTGATTTCAACCTCGGTGACTTCAGCATAGAGAACACTTCAGAATGGTCTTTACCATCCCTCGCATGTTGTAGTTCATCACAAAGCTCTTGTAGCTTGGTGGGAGCGATCGAGGATTCATCAATGACCGCCTCATCGGGGAGGTTAATATTCAGCTGGGTCATACGGTTGTGCAACCTGGACATCTTCGAATGTGCTCACCGACGTAACTGTTTTCCTCCATCTTACAACTATAGAACTTGTCGGAGATGTCATATCTCTCGACCCGGCGTGAGCTTGGAAAACAAGTTTCAGCTCCTCGAACATCTCATATGCTCCGTGGTGCTCAAAACGCTTTTGGAGCCCGGTTCTAAGTGTAAAGCATGCCGCACCGAACGAGGGAGTAATCATCAAGACGAGACTGCCAAGCATTCATAATGTCTTGGTTCTGCAGGGACGGAGCGTCACCTAACGGTCCTTCTAGGACGTATTGTTTCTGGCAGCTATGAGGATGATCCTCGGGTTCCGGACCCGGTCAATATAGTTGCTGCCGTCATCTTTCAGCTTGGTTTTCTCTAGGAAGCGTTGAAGTTCAAGTTGACATGAGCGTTGGCCATTTGATCTACAAGACATATCATTCAAAAGTTTTAGACTAAGTTCATGATAATTAAGTTCATCTAATCAAATTATTACAATGAACTCCCACTCAGATTAGACATCCCTCTAGTCATCTAAGTGTTACACGATCCGAGTCGAATAGGCCGTGTCCGATCAACACGTGAGACGGACTAGTCTGCGTCGGTGAACATTCTCATGTTGATCGTATCTTCCATACGACTCGTGTTCGACCTTTCGGTCTCCGTGTTCCGAGGCCATGTCTGTACATGCTAGGCTCGTCAAGTTAACCCTAAGTGTTTCTGCGTGTGTAAATCTTGCTTACACCCGTTGTATGTGAACGTAAGAATCCATCACACCCGATTAACACGTGGTGCTTAGAAGCGATTTAACTGTAGCAACGGTGCACGTTAGGGAGAACACTTCTTGAAATTGTTCTAAGGATCATCTTATTTACTACCGTCGTTCTAAGTAAACAATATGTATAATCATAATAAACATCACATGCAATTATAAAGTAGTGACATGATATGGCCAATATCATATAGCTCCTTGATCTTCATCTTGAGGCTCCATGATCATCCTGTCACCGCATGACACCATGATCTCCATCATCATGATCTCCATCATCGTGTCTTCATGAAGTTGTCACGCCAACGACTACTTCTACTTCTATGACTAACGCGCTTAGCAATAAAGTAAAGTAGATTACATGGCGTTCTTCAATGACACGCAGGTCATACAAAATAAAGACAACTCCTATGGCTCCTGCCGTTGTCATACTCATCGACATGCAAGTCGTGATTCCTATTACAAGAACATGATCTCATACATCACAATATATCATCATTCATCACAACTTGGCCATATCACGTCACATGACAATTGCTGCAAAAACAAGTTAGACGTCCTCTAATTGTTGTTGCATCTTTTACGTGGCTGCAATTGGGTTCTAGCAAGAACGTTTTCTTACCTACGAATAACCACAACATGATCTTGTCAACTTCTATTTACCCTTCATAAGGACCCTGTTCATCGAATCCGCCCAACTAAAGTAGGAGAGACAGACACCCGCCAGCCACCTTATGCAACTAGTGCATGTTAGTCGGTGGAACCGGTCTCACGAAGAGCACGTAAGGTTGGTCGGCCGCTTCATCCCACAATACCGCGGAAGCAAGAAACGACTAGTAACGGCAAGTAAGTTGACAAGATCCACGCCCACAACAAAATTGTGTTCTACTCGTGCAAAGAGAACTACGCATAGACCTAGCTCATGATGCCACTGTTGGGGAACGTTGCAGAAAATTAAAATTTTCCTACGGTTTCACCAAGATCTATCTATGAGTTCATCTAAGCAACGAGTCACGAGAGAGAGTTTGCATCTACATACCACTTGTAGATCGAGTACGGAAGCGTTCGAGGGAGTGGTGATGATGAAGACGTTCCCAACGTGATTCCGATCACCGATGGCCAAAGTGCTGAAAGGACAGCACCTCCGTGTTCAACACACGTACGGGACGATGGCGTCTCCTCCGTCTTGATCCAGCAAGAATGAAGGAGAGGTTGACGAAGACAACTCCAATGGCAGCACGACGGCGTGGTGCAGTTGGTACGGCAGTTCTTGCAGGGCTTCGCCAAGCTCGCGTGGAGAAGGAGAGGTGTTGGGAGGGAGGGCTGCGCCTTCAATGGTGTTGGCAGCCTCCCCCACCCCTCTATTTATAGGAGGAGAGGGCAAGGGGGCGGCCATCTAGGGAAACCCTAGATGGGGCAGCGCCCAAGGGGAGGAGGGAGGGTGGCTTGCCCCCAAGCTGAGGGGGCCCCTTTGGGTTTTCCCTCCCCAAACCCTAGCCGATGGGCCTAGGTGGGAGGCGCCCAGCCCACCAGGGGCTGGCTCCCTCCCACTTAGCCCATGTGGCCCCCGGAGGGGTGGCCCTCCCGTGGACCTCCGAACTCTCCCGTGGCCCCGGTACATTACCAGTATACCCTCAAACTTTCCGAGTCCGCTTAACCACTTTCCATATATAAATCTTTACCTCCGGACCATTCCGAACTCCTCGTGACGTCCGGGATCTCATCCGGACTCGAACAACATTCGGTAATCACATACTTGTCTTCCTATTAACCCTAGCGCCACCGAACCTTATGTGTAGACCCTACGGGTTCGGGAGACATGCGACATGACCGAGACTACCTCAAGTCAATAACCAACAGCGGATCTGGATACCCATGTTGGCTCCCACATGCTCCTCGATGTTGTCATCGGATGAACCACGATGTCAAGGGTTCAAGCAACCCGTATTCTATTCCCTTTATCGACGGTATGTTACTTGCCCGAGACTCGATCGTCGGTATCCCAATACCTCGCTTAGTCTCGTTACGGCAAGTCACTTTACTCGTACCGCAATGCATGATCCCATGACCGACACTTGATCACTTTGAGCTCATTATGATGATGCATTACCGAGTGGGCCCTAGTGATACCTCTCCGTAATACGGAGTGACAAATCCCATCTCGATCCGTGTCAACCCAATGGTCACTTTCGGAGATACCTGTAGTGCACCTTTATAGTCACCCGCCACGTTGTGACGCTTGATACACCCAAAGCACTCCTACGGTATCCGGAATTGCACGATCTCATGGTCTAAGGAAGAGATACTTGACATTGGAAAAGCTCTAGCAAAACGAACTACACGATCTTTGTGCTATGCTTAGGATTGGGTCTTGTCCATCACGTCATTCTCCTAATGACGTGATCCCGTTGTCAACGACATCTAATGTCCATAGTCAGGAAACCATGACTATCTGTTGACCAACGAGCTAGTCTACTAGAGGCTTACTAGGGACGTATTGTAGTCTATGTATTCACACGTGTATTACGATTTCCGGATAATACAGTTATAGCATGAATAAAAGACAATTATCATGAACAAGGAAATATAATAATAATACTTTTATTATTGCCTCTAGGGCATATTTCCAACACACGTGAGATGGAGTAGTTTTCAATGGTGAACATCACTATGTTGATCATATCTACTATATGATTCACGTTCGACCTTTCAGTCTCAGTGTTCCGAGGCCATATCTATATATGCTAGGCTCATCAAGTTTAACCCGAGTATTCTGCACATGCAAAACTGGCTTGCATCCGTTGTATGTGAACGTAGAGCTTATCACACCCAAAAATCACGTGGTGTCTCGGCACGACGAACTGTAGCAACGGTGCAAACTCAAGGAGAACACTTATACCTTGAAATTTAGTGAGGGATCATCTTATAATGCTACCGCCGTACTAAGAAAAATAAGATGCATAAAAGATAAACATCACATGCAATCAAAATATGTGACATGATATGGTCATCATCATCTGGTGCCTTTGATCTCCATCTCCCAAGCACCGTCATGATCTCCATCGTCACCGGCTTGACACCTTGATCTCCATCGTAGCGTCGTTGTCCTCTCGCCAACTATTGCTTCTACGACTATCGCTACCGCTTAGTGATAAAGTAAAGCAATTACATGGCGATTGCATTTCATACAATAAAGCGACAACCATAAGGTTTCTTCCAGTTGCCGATAACTTTTACAAAACATGATCATCTCATACAACAATTTAAATCTCATCACGTCTTGACCATATCACATCACAACATGCCCTGCAAAAACAAGTTAGACGTCCTCTACTTTGCCGTTGCAAGTTTTCCGTGGATGCTATGGACTTCTAGCAAGAACCGATATTACCTACGCATCAAAACCACAATGATATTTCGTCAATTGTGTTGTTTTAACCTTCAACAAAGATTGGCCGTAGTCAAACTCGATTCAACTAAATTTGGAGAAACAGACACCCGCCAGCCACCTGTGTGCGAAGCATGTTGGTAGAACCAGTCTCATGAATGCGGTCATGTAATGTCGGTCTGAGCCGCTTCATCCAACAATACCGCCGAATCAAAGTAAGACGTTGGTGGTAAGCAGTATGACTATTATCGCCCACAACTCTTTGTGTTCTACTTGTGCATATCATCTACGCATACACCTGGCTCGAATGCCACTGTTGCGGAACGTAACATGCAATTTCAAAAAAATTCCTACGATCACGCAAGATCTATCTAGGAGATGCATAGCAGCGAGATGGGGAGAGTGTGTCCACGTACCGTCGTAGACCGAAAGCGGAAGCGTTATATTAACGCGGTTGATGTAGTCGAATGTCTTCACGATCCAACCGATCCAAGTACCGAACGTACGACACCTCCGTGTTCAGCACACGTTCAGCTCGATGACGACCCTCGAACTCTAGATCCAGTAGAGGGTCGAGGGAGAGTTCCGTCAGCACGATGGCATGGTGATGGTGTTGGTGATGTGATCCGCATAGGGCTTCGCCTAAGCACTACGACGCTATGACCGGCGGAGTAAACTGTCGAGAGGGGCACCACACACGGCTAAGAGAAATCTTGGTGTGCCTTTGGGGTGCACCCTGCCCACGTATATAAAGGTATAAAGGAGGGAGGAGGAGGTGGCAGGCCCAAGGGGGCGCGCCAAGGGGGGAGTCCTACTTGGACTCCCAGTCCAAGTAGGATTCGCCCCCCTTCCTTCCAACGAAGAGGGGAGAGGAGGGAGAGGGAGAAGGAAAGGGGGGTCGCACCCCCCACCCCTTGTCCAATTCAGACTGGGCATGGGGCGCGTGCCACCTCCTGTGACAGCCTCCCTCTCTCCACTATGGCCCACTAGGCCCATTAACTTTCTCGGGGGGTTTCGGTAACCTCCCGGTACTCCAAAAAACCCCGATCTTCTTCGGAACCATTCCAGTGTCCGTATATAACCTTCCAATATATGAGTCTTTCCCTCTCAACCATTTTGAGACTCATCATGTCCGTGATCTCATCAGGGACTCTGAACAAACTTCTGTACCAAAACACATAACTCATAATACAAATCATCATCGAATGTTAAGCGTGCGGACCCTACGGGTTCGAGAACTATGTAGACATGACCGAGACACATCTCCGGTCAATAACCAATAGAGGAACCTGGATGCTCATATTGGCTCCTACATATTCTACGAAGATCTTTATTGGTCAAACTGCATAAAAACATACGTTATTCCCTTTGTCATTGGTATGTTACTTGCCCGAGATTCGATCGTCGGTATCATCATACCTAGTTCAATCTCGTTACCGGCAACTCTCTTTACTCGTTCCGTAATGCATCATCCCGCAACTAACTCATTAGTCACATTGCTTGCAAAGCTTATTGTGATGTGCATTACCGAGAGGGCCCAGAGATACCTCTCCGATACACGGAGTGACAAATCCTAATCTTGATCTATCCAACTCAACAAACACCTTCAGAGACACCTGTAAAGCATCTTTATAATCACCCAGTTACGTTGTAACCTTTGATAGCACACAAAGTGTTCCTTCGGTATTCGGGAGTTGCATAATCTCATAGTGAGAAGAATATGTATAAGTCATGAAGAAAGCAATAGCAATAAAACTAATCTATCATAATGCTAAGCTAACGGATGGATCTTGTCCATCACATCATTCTCTAATGATGTGATCCCGTTCATCAAATGACAACACATGTCTATGGTTAGGAAACTTAACCATCTTTGATTAACGAGCTAGTCAAGTAGATGCATACTAGGGACACTCTGTTTTGCCTATGTATCCACACATGTACTAAGTTTCCGATTAATACAATTCTAGCATGAATAATAAACATTTATCATGATATAAGGAAATATTAATAACAACTTTATTATTGCCTCTAGGGCATAGTTCCTTCATTTTTCTTGTTTGTCAGTGACCTTTTCAAACCCTTCTCCGATTTCTTGTAGCCACAAATGCGGGCCAATGATCTCTTATCTTCTCATATCGACCGGTGAATACTGGAGTCTTCCCTTTGTCGACAAACTTTGTGTTTCAACTCTTTCTTCCAGTTCATGAATAGATCTGCTATCTTCTTAAGAGCAAACTTCTTGACATTTCGCTCTATAACGGGCTTATTCGGATCCTCCTCTCGCGGGAGGCTGAAATTTGTCATCAGCGAGGTCCAAAGATCACCTTTCAGTTTATCCTGGACATAAGAAACTTCAGGGTCGTCCTTACTCTTATTCCATTGTTGGATGCTGATCGGGACGTTGTCCCTAATAACAGCTCCGCACTGATGTACAAATGCATTCTTGTTCCACCTGGGAGCAATCAGTTGGCCATCATTCGTGATTTCTGTGATCATTTACCTTTCATCCTGGCGCAACCTTTTCTTCGGGCCTCGTCTCCTTACGGAAGTTTGGCTCGATACGGAGGGCTATAAAAGAAGAAAGGAGCGTTAATATATGTACATATATACCAAAACAATTGACGCATCAAGTCGGCACAGGCTTAATTAATATATATGTATACCTCGCCGGACTTTGCAATAGCTCCCTCCTCCGTTCGGTCATCGGAGCCGTCATCATCATCTCCTTCCTCCGCCATTCGGTCACCGGAGCCACCATGTTCTCCTTCCTCCTCCATTGTTGGATCACCGGAGCTGTCATCCTCTCCTTCCTGGCCATCGGTGTCATTGAGAAACGACATGGGGTTAGCACCGACGAGGATTATATCCCCCAACAACTGTTCTTCACTACAAAAAAAGACACAACCGTGACATTTTGGGCCGAACGAATTTTTTTCTGTCATACTTATGACACTTCTATGACGATAATTCTGACAAAACCCGGTATCATCATAGATGTAGTGGGGTCCTACTTCTATGACAAAAAATCATGACATAAAATGGGCTTTTCTTCCTGGGCGGGCCGGAGACGCAGCTGCATGACATTCTTTTGGCCGTCCATGACGAACAAAACCGTGGTAGAAGCGAGGGCGCGGAAAATATCGGGGAGTCCCCGGTTACGGTGGGTGGTCGGGGGCCGAGCGATGCGTGTTTATCTCATACGTATGCGCATGTGTGTGAGGCGTTGGGGTCTAAGTGAACCCGAGCGATTGCACTGCAGGCTACGCGTTACTGAACCCGAGCGATCGATCGATGGCTGTTAACTGAACCCGATCGAGCGAATCTTCGCTCATCGCTACTAATCAAGCCGATCAATGCTGCCTCTGGATGAACAAAGGAGCGCGGGGGTGGATGAATAGTTCGGTGGGGTGGATGAACATGACCCCATGGTGTTGCCTCTTGATGAACAAAGACCCGATCGATCGAGCGGTTGGGTGCGCATGAACAGGACCCGTGGAGGGCAGGATGAATAGGACCACCCGTGGAGGGCAGGATGAACGAGAGAGCGGTGGAGGGCTGCATGAATAGTAGCCCGTGGAGGGGTGGTTGAACAGGAGCCCGTGGAGAGGGCTGGTTGAACAGTAGCCGGTGGAGTAGCGCGCGGTGGAGGCTGGATGAACATGAGCCCGTGGATGAACAGTCGCAGGTGGAGGCTGGAGGAGGTCGACGGTGGATGAACGGTAGCCCGTGGAGGCTGGAGGGGGTCGACGGTGGAGATGAACAGTATCCCGTAGAGTCCCGTTTTGCGGTACGCCACACCCCTCCTGATGAACAAGACCCTTGTTTCGACCATAGCGCTCCAACACAAGTCCGTTTCCTCTGTTTTGCGGTACGCCACACCCCTCCCGATCAACAGGACCCCCATTTTGACCGTAGGAGGTCCGTTTCCTCCGTTTTGCGGTACGCCAGACCCCTCCCGATGAACAGGATCCCGTTTTGAACGTGGTCGGTCGAACACAAGGCCGTTTCCTCCGTTATGCCGTACGCCAAGCCTCGTTTCCATCGGCTGTTCCGTCCAAGCCCTCCCGATGAACACGACGACGCATTCCGTTCCGACCCAGCCGGTTGGCTCCCCATGAACAAGACGATGATGTTGTTTCTCCGTTCTGACCCAGCCATGTACACGAGTCCTGGTCGTACGTACGCGCGAGTAGGCATTCGAGACCCTGCCCATATGTATGTACGTGGCCGTATTTACTTTCTTGCACCCTGGCCGCTGTATGTACATGTACAAGCTATGTTCGCGCTGATACATCCATTTTGCTTCATGCTTTTATATCGATATTTATTGCATTATGGGCTGTTATTACACGTTATATCACAATACTTATGCCTATTCTCTCTTATTTTACAAGGTTTACATAAGGAGGAGAATGCGGCAATGGAATTCGGTGGAAAAGGAGCAAATATTAGAGACCTATTCTGCACAACTCCAAAAGTCCTGAAACTCCACCAAAGTCATTTTGGGAAATAATAAAAAATATCCAGTGGAAGAAGTTTACCAGAGGGGGCCACAGCTGGCCACGAGGGTGGGGGGCGTGCCCCACCCCCCTGGGCGCGCCCCCCTACCTCGTGAGCCACCTGGTGGCCCTCCGATGCCCATCTTCTGCTATATGAGATCTTTCGTCAATAGAAAAATCAGAAGCAACCTTTCGGGATGAAACACCGCCGCCACGAGGCGGAACCTTGGCGGAACCAATCTAGGGCTCCGGCAGAGCTGTTCTGCCGGGATACTTCTCTCCGGGAGGGGGAAATCATCGTCATCGTCATCACCAACGCTCCTCTCATCGGGAGAGGGCAATCTCCATCAACATCTTCACCAGCACCATCTCATCTCCAAACCCTAGTTCATCTCTTGTATCCAATTCTTGTCTCCAAGTCCGGGATTGGTAATAGTAGGTTGCTAGTAGTGTTGATTACTCCTTGTAGTTGATGCTAGTTGGTTTATTTGGTGGAAGACCATATGTTCAGATCCTTTATGCATATTAATACCCCTCTCAATATGAACATGAATATGTTTTGTGAATAGTTACGTTTGTTCCTGAGGACATGGGAGAAGTTTTGCTATTAGTAGTCATGTGAATTTGGTATTCGTTCGATATTTTGATGAGATGTATGTTGTCTAGCCTCTAGTGGTGTTATGTGAACGTCGACTACATAACACTTTACCATTATTTGGGCCTAGAGGAAGGCATTGGGAAGTAATAAGTAGATGATGGGTTGCTAGAGTGATGAAGCTTAAACCCTAGTTTATGCGTTGTTTCGTAAGGGCTGATTTGGATCCATATGTTTCATGCTATGGTTAGGTTTACCTTAATACTTTTGTTGTAGTTGCGGATGCTTGCAATAGAGGTTAATCATAAGTGGGATGCTTGTTCAAGTAATAAAATCACCCAAGCACCGGTCCACCCACATATCAAATTATCAAAGTACCGAACGCGAATCATATGAACGTGATGAAAACTAGCTTGACGAGATTCCCATGTGTCCTCGAGAGCGCTTTTCCTATTATAAGAATTTGTCCAGGCTTGTCCTTTGCTACAAAAAGGATTGGGCCACCTTGCTGCACTTTATTTACTTTTGTTACTTGTTGCTCGTTACAAATTATCCCATCACAAAACTATCTGTTACCACTTATTTTGGTACTTGCAGAGAATACCTTGCTGAAAACCGCTTATCATTTCCTTCTGCTCCTCGTTGGGTTCGACACTCTTACTTATCGAAAGGACTATGATAGATCCCTTATACTTGTGGGTTATCAAGACTCTTTTCTGGTGTTGTTGCCGGGGAGTGAAGCACCTTTGGTAGGTGGAATTTGGTAAGGAAAAATTTATATAGTGTGCTGAAATTTACTGTCACTTGTTACGATCGAAAGTAATCCTCTGAGGGGCTTGTTCAGGGTATCTTCACCCCGACCAGTAGAGCAAAGAGTTGCTCCTCAACCTAATGAACCTACTGAAAATGAATATGAAAATGTTCCCTTTGAATTTCCTTCAGGTGTGATGGAAAAACTGCTAGCTAATCCTTTTGTAGGAGATGGAACAAAGCATCCTGATGGGCACTTAATATATGTGGATGAAGTTTGTGGACAATTTAAGCTTGCAGGTATACCCGATGATGTTGTTAAGAAGAAGGTCTTCCCTTTATCTTTGAAGGGAGATGCATTGACATGGTATAGGCTATTTGATGATACGAGATCATGGAACTATAGAAGATTGAAAGTGGAATTTCATCAAAAGTATTATCCTATGCATCTTGTTCATCGTGATCGCAATTATATATATAATTTTTGGCCTTGCGAAGGAGAAAGCATCGCTCAAGCTTGGGGGAGGCTTAAATCAATGTTGTATTCATGCCCCAATCATGAGCTCCCAAGAGAAACAATTATTCAAAATCTTTATGCTCGGCTTTCTGAAAACAATCGCACCATGCTCGATACTTCTTGTGCTGGATCTTTTATGATGAAGACTATTGAATTTAAATGGGATTTATTGGATAGAATTAAACGCAACTCTGAAGATTGGGATCTCGACGAAGGTAAAGAGTCAGGTATGACACCTAAGTTTGATTGTGTTAAATCTTTTATGGATACTGATATTTTCCGTAAGTTTAGCACTAAATATGGACTTGACTCTGAGATAGTAGCTTCTTTCTGTGAATCTTTTGCTACTTATGTTGATCTCCCCAAGGAGAAGTGGTTTAAATATCATCGTCCCATAGAAGTAAAAGTAGCTGCACCTATTAAAGTTGAAGAAAAGATTGTCACTTATAATGATCCTGTTGTTCCTACTGCTTATGTTGAGAAACCACCTTTCCCTGTTAGAATAAAGGATCATGCTAAAGCTTCAACTGTTGTTCGTAAGAGTAATATTAGAACTTATACACCTCCTGAGCAAGTTAAAGTAGAACCTAATATTGCTATTGTTAAATATCTCTTGGCTGATAATATTGATGGGCATGTTATTCAATTCTGCGGTGAATCTGCTAGAATTGCTAAACCTTGTGCTAAAGATAAACATAGACCTGTGGTAGGCGTGCCTGTTATTTCTGTTAAAATAGGAGATCATTGTTATCATGGCCTATGTGATATGGGTGCTAGTGCTAGTGTTATACCTATTACCTTGTATGAAGAAATTAAGCATGAAATTGCACCCGCTGAGATAGAAGATATTGATGTTACAATTAAACTTGCCAATAGATGTACTATATCGCCAGTGGGAATTGTTAGAGATGTTGAAGTCTTGTGTGGGAAACTAAATATCCTGCTGATTTTCTTGTTCTTGGTTCCCCACAAGATAGCTTTTGTCCAATTATATTTGGTAGACCCTTCTTGAATACTGTCAATGCTAGGATTGATTGCAAAAAGAATGTTGTTACTATTGGCT
This sequence comes from Aegilops longissima, assembly GCA_021605205.1. Classification (NCBI taxonomy): domain Eukaryota; kingdom Viridiplantae; phylum Streptophyta; class Magnoliopsida; order Poales; family Poaceae; genus Aegilops; species Aegilops longissima. Next base: position 75,663,228 of record CM038676.1, read on the forward strand.
TGGATGATATGATTCATGAGTTTAATTTCTCTAAATTTAGTAAACAACACTGTGAAGAAGAATTGCCTTGTAAGGATGAAATTATTGGTCTTGCTTCAATTGCAGTACCTCCTAGTTATCCTTTAGAAGATTATTTGCTAGACCATGAAAATGATATGTTTATGAAAGAAAGAAGGGAAATAGATGAAGTATTCTTTAAACAGGAACCTATTCTGAAACATAATTTGCCTGTTGAAATCCTAGGGGATCCTCCTCCACCCAAGGGTGATCCCGTGCTTGAGCTTAAACCGTTGCCTGATAATCTTAAATATGCTTATCTTGATGAAAAGAAAATATATCCTGTTATTATTAGTGCTAACCTTTCAGAGCATGAAGAAGAGAGATTATTGAAAACTCTGAAGAAGCACCGTACTGCTATTGGATATACTCTTGCTGATCTTAAGGGCATTAGTCCCACTCTATGTCAAAATAAAATAAATTTGGAAGAAGATGCCAAACCGGTTCGTGATCATCAACGAAGGCTTAATCCTAAGATGAAAGAAGTGGTAAGGAAAGAAATACTAAAGCTTCTGGAGGCAGGTATAATTTATCCCGTTGCTGATAGTCAGTGGGTAAGTCCTGTCCATTGTGTCCCTAAGAAGGGAGGTATTATTGTTGTTCCTAATGATAAAGATGAATTGATTCCGCAAAGAATTATTACAGGTTATAGGATGGTAATTGATTTCCGTAAATTAAATAAAGCTACTAAGAAAGATCATTACCCCTTACCTTTTATTGATCAAATGCTAGAAAGATTATGCAAACATACACATTATGGCTTTCTAGATGGTTATTCTAGTTTCTCTCAAATACCTGTGTCGGCTAAGGACCAATCAAAGACTACTTTTACATGCCCTTTTGGTACTTTTGCTTATAGACGTATGCCTTTTGGTTTATGTAATGCACCTGCTACCTTTCAAAGATGCATGATGGCTATATTCTCTGACTTTTGTGAAAAGATTTGTGAGGTTTCATCGACGACTTTTCCGTCTATGGATCCTCTTTTGATGATTGTTTGAGCAATCTTGATCGATTTTTGCAGAGATGTGAAGAAACTAATCTTGTCTTGAATTGGGAAAGTGCCACTTTATGGTTAATGAAGGTATTGTCTTGGGGCATAAAGTTTCTGAAAGGGGTATCGAAGTTGATAAAGCCAAGGTTGATGCTATTGAAAAGATGCCATGTCCCAAGGACATTAAAGGTATAAGTTTCCTTGGTCACGCCAGATTTTATAGGAGGTTCATTAAGGACTTCTCAAAAATTTCCCGGCCTCTGACTAATTTATTACAAAAAGATATACCATTTGTCTTTGATGATGATTGTGTAGAAGCATTTGAAATATTTAAGAAAGCATTGGTTTCCGCACCTATTGTTCAGCCATCTGATTGGAATTTACCCTTTGAAATTATGTGTGATGCTACTGATTTTGTTGGAGGTGCTGTTCTAGGGAAAAGAGTTGATAAGAAATTAAATGTTATCCATTATGCTAGTAAAATTTTAGACAATGCTCAAAGAAACTATGCTACTACAGAAAAAAAATTCTTAGCAATTGTATTTGCTTGTGATATGTTTCAGACCATATATTGTTGATTCTAAAGTAACTATTCACACTGATCATGCTGCTATTAAATATCTGATGGAAAAGAAAGATGCTAAACCTAGACTTATTAGATGGGTTCTCTTGCTACAAGAATTTGATTTGCATATTGTTGATAGAAAGGGAGCTGAGAACCCCGTTGCAGACAACTTGTCTAGGTTAGAAAATGTTCTTGATGACCCACTACCTATTGATGATAGCTTTCCTGATGAGCAATTAAATGTCATAAATACTTCTCGTAGTACTCCATGGTATGCTAATTACATTGTTGCTAAATTTATACCACCTAGTTTCACATACCAGCAAAAGAAAAAGTTTTTCTATGATTTGAGACATTACTTTTGGAATGACCCACATCTTTATAAGGAAGGAGTAGATGGTGTTATTAGACGTTATGTACCTGAGCATGAACAGGAATATCCTACGCAAGTGTCACTCCAAAGCTTATGGAGGACACCACGCTGGAGACAAAACTACACATAAGGTATTGCAGTCTGGTTTTTATTGGCCTATTCTCTTCAAAGATGCCCGTAAGTTTGTCTTTTCATGCGATGAATGTCAAAGAATTGGTAATATTAGTAGACATCTAGAAATGCATATGAATTATTCACTTGTTATTGAACCATTTGATGTTTGGGGCTTTGATTATATGGGACCTTTTCCTACCTCTAATGGATATACACATATTTTAGTTGTTGTTGATTATGTTACTAAGTGGGTAGAAGCTATTCCAAATAGTAGTGCTGATCATAACACTTCTATTAAAATGCTTAAAGAAGTTATTTTTACGAGGTTTGGAGTCCCTAGATATTTAATGACTGATGGTGGTTCACATTTTATTCATGGTGCTTTCCGTAAAATGCTTGCTAAGAATGATGTTAATCATAGAATTGCATCTCCTTATCACCCACAGTCTAGTGGTCAAGTAGAATTGAGTAATAGAGAGCTCAAATTAATTTTGCAAAAGACTGTCAATAGGTCTAGAAAGAATTGGTCTAAAAAACTTTATGATGCATTATGGGCCTATAGAACTGCATATAAAAATCCTATGGGTATGTCTCTGTATAAAATGGTTTAGGGAAAAGCATGTCACTTACCTCTCGAACTAGAGCATAAGGCCTATTGGGCTATTAAAGAGCTCAACTATGATTTCAAACTTGCCGGAGAGAAGAGGTTATTTGATATTAGCTCACTTGATGAATGGAGAACCCAAGCTTATGAAAATGCCAAGTTGTTTAAAGAAAAAGTTAAAAGATGGCATGACAAAAGGATACAAAAGCGTGAGTTTAATGTAGGTGATTATGTATTGCTATACAATTCTCGTTTAAGATTTTTTGCAGGAAAACTTCTCTCTAAATGGGAATGCCCTTACGTTATCGAGGAGGTCTATCGTTCCGGTGCCATAAAAATCAACAATTCCGAAGGCACAAATCCGAAGGTGGTAAACGGTCAAAGAATCAAACACTATATCTTAGGTAATCCTATAAATGTTGAAACCAATGTTATTGAAACTGTAACCCCGGAGGAATACATAAGGGACACTTTCTAGAACGTTTCAGACTCCGAAAAGGAATAGATATGTGGTACGGTAAGTAAACCGACTCCAAAACAATTTTTAAGGCAATATTTCTCTGCTTTGGAATATTTATAAAAATAGAAAAATAAGTAGCAGTCCGGGAAGGACACGAGGGCCCCACGCGGGTGGAGGGCGCGCCCCCTACCTCGTGGGCACCTCGTGTGCCTTCCGGACTCTGTTTTCTTGCACGATATGTATTTTGGTCGGTAAAAATTCATTATATATTCTCCCGAAGGTTTTGACTCTCGTATCACACAATTATCCTCTGTTTTTGTTTCGAGCTGTGCTGCTGTAGATTAGATCAACATGTCGTCTCAAGATTCAGAGAAGGATGGCCCAGTTTCTTACCGGCCTATAGATAAAAACATATTCAAGGATACCTATCCATATATATGGTACCCCGATGAGGAAGATGAAGATGAACCAGTCCCCCCTCGCTTCAAGCAAGAAAGCAAAGAGGCATTATGCAAAAGGATAATAAAGCTTGAGATCGAGAATGATGAGTTGAGGATTGATAATTTCACCCTCAGACGCAAGTTGGAGAAAGAGAAGGGCAAGTCCGCATCATCGACAACACCTCCATCTTCTTCACCAACAACAAAGAAGGAGACATAATCACATGGGTATGGGCACTCCCCTTGGCAACTGCCAAGCTTGGGGGAGGTGCCCCGGTATCGTATCACAACCACATCTCCTACCTTTACCGTTTTTCTTAGTTCGATCCTATTAGTAGTATCTTGATCTAGTATAATAAATTTTATGGCATGATCTAGTTTTGAGTTTTGCTTCATGATCTCTCTTTGTAATCGAGTCCGTGAGCTATATAATAAATATTAGTGTTGAGTCAAGGGCTTGATTGTTTTGCCATGATCTTGAGTGAATAAAAGAAAAGAGAAAAAGAATAAAAAGAAACAAAGAGTTCATATTGATCTTATTGAGAGTAATGACTTCACATAGAAAGGGTATGATGATTGAAAGTTGTTGGGAGTTGGCAAATATAGTTTTGGTCATCGTTGCAATTAATAGGAAGTAATAAGGGAAGAGAGGTTTCACATATAGATATACTATTATTGACATTTTTTATGATTGTGAGCACTCATTAAAATATGACATGCTAAAGAGTTGATGTTGGACAAGGAAGACAACGTAATGAGTAACGTTTTCTTATATCTGAGATAAAGTATGTTGTCATGGGTCCTCCAACATGTTGAGCTTGCCTTTCCCGCTCATGCTAGCCAAATTCTCAGCACCAAGTAGAGATACTACTTGTGCTTCCAAAAACCCTTAAACCAGTTTTGCCATAAGAGTCCACCATATCTACCTATGGATTGAGTAAGATCCTTCAAGTAAGTTGTCATCGGTGCAGAGCAATAAAAATTGCTCTCTAAATATGTATGATTGATTGGTGTGGGAGAAATAAGCTTTATACGATCTTGTGATGTGGAAGAAATAAAAGCGACAGACTGCATAATAAAGGTTCATATCACAAGGGGCAATATAAAGTGACGTTCTTTCGCATTAAGATTTTGTGCATCCAACCATAAAGCGCATGGCAACCTCTGCTTCCCTCTGCGAAGGGCCTATCTTTTATTATTATCCTCTACCTTATGCAAGAGTCATGGTGATCTTCACCTTTCCTTTTTTTACATTTTATCCTTTGGCAAGCACAATATGTTGGAAAGATCCTGATATATGTACCTAATTGGATGTAGGGGAGCATGAGTTATTATTGTTGACATTACCCTTGAGGTAAAAGGTTGGGAGGCGAAACTATAAGCCCCTATCTTTCTCTGTGTCTGATTAAAACTCCGTAACCACAAGTATCGCGTGAGTGTTAGCAATCATGAAAGACTAAATGATAGTTTAGTATGTGGACTTGCTATTAAGCTCTGACATAGACTCTTTCTGATGTTATGATAAATTGCAATTGCTTCAATGATTGAGATTATAGTTTGTTGGTTCTCAATAAAGTTTATGATTCGTACTCTGCATTGTGAGTGGATTATTACTTGAACATAAGAAATCATATGACAATATCTATATATGTTGCTGATTATGATAATAATCATGATGCCTTCATGTCCGTATTTTGTTTTTATCGACGCCTCTACTTCTAAACATGGGGACATATTTATCGTTATCGGCTTGCGCTTGAGGACAAGCGAGGTCTAAGCTTGGGGGAGTTGATACGCCCATTTTGCGTCATGCTTTTATATCGATATTTATTGCATTATGGGCTGTTATTACACGTTATGTCACAATACTTATGCCTATTCTCTCTTATTTTACAAGGTTTACATAAGGAGGAGAATGCGGCAGCTGGAATTTTAATGGAAAAGGAGAAAATATTAGAGACCTATTCTGCACAACTCCAAAAGTCCTGAAACTCCATGAAAGTCATTTTGGGAAATAATAAAAAATATCCAGTGGAAGAAGTTCACTAGAGGGGGCCCCACCTGGCCACGAGGGTGGGGGGCGCGCCCCACCCCCCTGGGCGCGCCCCCCTACCTCGTGGGCCCCTTGGTGGCCCTCCGATGCCCATCTTCTGCTATATGAGATCTTTTGTCGAGAGAAAAATTAGAAGCAACCTTTCGGGACGAAACTCCGCCGCCACGAGGCGGAACCTTGGCGGAACCAATCTAGGGCTCCGACAGAGCTGTTCTGCCGGGGACACTTCCCTTCGGGAGGGGGAAATCATCGTCATCGTCATCATCAACGCTCCTCTCATCGGGAGAGGGCAATCTCCATCAACATCTTTTTTTTGAAAGCTCACTGACAGTAGGAGAGGCTCCTACTGACTTTAAATTAACACAACACCTGGATTAGGGAAGGTGTGGCCCCATAATTACAAGGTGGACTCTGGGTACACAATACAACTTACTATAAAAAGGAGGTAACAAAACAGACTAAAAAATAGATTAGGGGGAGCAAAAGTCAGACGGCAGCCACCAATCCTATGATGAAGGGGTGGAGAGAGTCTCTCGTGCGATGCACCATCATGGACATGTCACTTCTGAATCGGTCTCTCCAAGACTCCAACGAGGGCATCACATTCCTAAAATGCTTATTATTCCTCTCTTTCCACACACCTTAAGCTGCGATGATGAAGGTTTCCATGAATAACAGTCTACCCCAGGACCTTTTTCCCCCATGAATGAGTTCCAGCCTGCATTGAGAATCATGCCAGCGCATCCCAATCGCATCCCAGCACTTGGTTGCGAACAGGCATTAGAAGAACAGGTGGGCCACCGTCTCTTCCGGGGGCGTGTCACAAAGCAAGCAGGTGTACACATCACCTTCCAACTTGTATTGCCTCCTCCTCAACATGTTACGTGTATTCAGACGATCTACGAACAGCAACCAGGCGAAAACTTTCCACTTGTTTGTGCATTTGGATTCCCAGATCCAAGGGAAGACTGCATCTATGGGAATATCCTTAAAGAAGAACTCACAATAATCATTAGATTTGAATACTCCCAGCTCTCTAGCATCCCAGACAAAGCACCATCTGTCAGTTCTATCACTCTCAGGATTAAACCCAGCAGTCAACGCCTGAATCTCCTCAACTTCCACTCTTGCCTGGGGAGAAAATGGTATGTGAAAAGCCTCTCCAATGGTGCTAGACCTCAATAATTTCTGTACTATCACATCCTCCTCTCTAGCAAATGAAAATGCCCGCGGGTATCTGGTCTCAAGAGGCTGATCACTCCAGAGATCCTTCCAAAATATTTCGTACTACCATCTCCAATTTTGATCCCAGTCACTCCTCTGAAGATATCCGATAACTGCATGAGATCCCGCCACCAGAAGGAGCCACATGGATCGGAAGCATGTGGCACATTAACTGAGTAATATGAACTCCATACAAGGTTCACCCACGGCACATCCAGCTTATTATAAAACTTGTATAGCTGTTTTAGCAAAAGCCTTGATTCTGAATTTTAAGGTCAACGATCCCAAGACCCCCTACGGCCTTGGGGCGGCAGACGAGTTCCCATGAGGCAAGAGAAGTGTTTTTCGTCCCGTCTTCCATCTTCTTGCTCCAGAAGCAGTGCCTACGGATGTTATCCAGATGTTCCACTATCTTGGGAGGGATCCTTATGAAACACATGGCATACACCATAAGCGACGACACCACCGAGTTAACGTAGGTGAGTTTTGATCCGTAGTCTAGCAAGTTACTGGCCACAGACACTCTTCACTCAACAGACATCACAAGAGGCATGAAGTCCATCACAGTGGGTTTAGTAGTCCCAAGTGGGAGTCCTAAATAGGTGAAAGGCATTTCCCCCACAACACAACCAAACATGTCAGCAAAATCCAGTGCCTCAGCGGGTGTAACATTAATCGGGATCAGGGTAGATTTCTGAAAATTGAGTCGCAACCCAATTGAAGCCGCATAGTCCACCAAAAGTTTTTTCAGAGTCGCAACCTGTTCCTTCTCAGCTGGGAGGAAGACAATCGTGTCGTCCGCATACTGAATTACCGGGTAGTCTCTCTCAGCTGACGGGATTGGTGTCTGAAGCATCCCCGTGCGGAATGCATGGTTGATGGCCAATTGCAACAGGTCGGCCGCTAGAACAACAATGAGCGGCGAAAGAGGGTCCCCTTGGCACACTCCCCGATTACAAGTGAACTGCCTCCCCGCCGTGCCATTGAGCAGAACCGAGGATTTTCCTGATTTAAAGATACAGGAAATCCAGTTAAGCCATTTCTCATTGAACCCCATCGCTCTCATGATCTCTATCATAGGGGCATGCTCGATAGTATCAAACGCCTTGGCAAAATCGAGCTTCAGTAACAAAATCTTTCTCCCTGACGCTTGACATTGATGAGTGTACTCGAACGCCCATGCCAAGCAGTCCTGAATCGATCTACACTTGAGGAACCCGTATTGGTTTGTATGGATAATGCGCAAGATGATCCTCTATAGACGATTCGCAAGCAGCTTGGTAAGGATCTTGAGACAACAATTCAAAAGGGTGATCGGTTTGTAGTCATTTACTGTTTCCGGGGAGTGGCATTTAGGAATCAGTGTAATGAATCCAGTATTGATGCTTTCGAGGTCGAGGTCCCCCTCATAAAAATCCATAACAAGTTTATAAAAGTCATGTTTTATAATATTCCAACATGACTTCAGGAAGCAACCGTTGAAACCATCAGGCCCCGGCGCTCTGTCCACGGGCATCTCCTTGACCACTAAGTCAATTTCATCCGTGGTGAAAGGAGCTGTTAACTCATCAAGCCCCTCCACTCTCTTGATGATGTGATGTAAATTGAAGCGCATGTTTGGAGGGTCAGAAGAACCTAGTCGTTGTTTATAGGAGGAGAACAACAAGGACTCTTTAACCACATGGTCATCAATCAGCGTACAATCATCAAGTTTGAGCGTTGATATTGAGTTCTTGCGGTATCTCTCTGTGGCCACTGCATGAAAGAATTTCGTGTTACCATCCCCAACTTGAAATCTCTGAACTGTACATCTTTTCTGCCAGTACATGCGTTTATACTCCAGCAATCTGAGGAGGTGAGCCTTTAGAATAGTTCTGAAATTGGTTTCTGGAATAGTAAGAGGTCTTTTATCCTCTAAAGTGTCCAAATTCAGAAGAACTTCATTGGAATTCTCAATAAGAATTGATAATCTCGAGATTTTCTTGCTCCAAGCCTTTAAAGCGTAGCGTAACTTTTTCAGCTTTCTACAGATCAAAGCCGCTGAGTTAGCCGCATGACAAGGTTGGATCCAAGAGCGTTGCACTAACTCGTGAAACCCTGAATGTTGTATCCAGTAGTTTTCAAATCTAAACACCTTGCTTTTTGGGATGCACGAATCAATGCCAATGACGCAGGGGACGTGATCTGAAACAGGCTTACCCAAGGGCGAAACAGAGGTATTAGGGTAGGAGGAAGTCCAATGCATCAAGGAGAAAAACCAATCTAATTGCACCAGCAAAGGGTCATCTTGCATGTTACTCCACGTGTACGTCCTACCCTTGATAGGTATTTCAACCAACGACTGGGTGCGGATAAAATCATTGAAGATCAACATATCATTGGCATTGCCACCCGGCCTACTTCTGTTGTCAGGCGCACGACAGTAGTTAAAATCCCCAGCCAAGATCCAATCGTCCGAGACTGGTGTGCATACTGAACAACCATGCCGTAAGTTAGAGCGATCAACACCATCACACGGGCCATAAACATTGATTAGATTCCACACAACATTGGAGTGCAACGAAATGAATTTAATCCCTAGGGCAAAAGACTCCTCCAGAAAAACCAAACCAGAGAAAACAGACGAGTTCCAAGCAGTAAATAAGCCACCCGAGGCCCCATTAGAGGGAATGAAAGCAAACATATCAAGTCTCTTAGGACAAATAAATTTAACAAAAGCCCTATCAAAAGTCTCGCGCTTAGTTTCTTGTAAACAAATAACATCACAACCACTTATATCAATAGCATTACGGATCGCAAGGTGTTTCTTGTCCGCGTTAATTCCACGAACATTCCAGCAGAGGATATTCCACCTCCTAGTTGGCGGCATCGTTGGGAGGGGGTGCAGCTTGCGGATCAACCATCAGCTTCTCAGCATTGAGTTCTTCAGGCGGCACTCCACATCTGACAATGCCAATCTCTTGGATAACTAGGATTGGTGTAGGAGCAGGGACAGACTCCGGACGGACGTCCAAAACAGTAGAAATACCAGACGGGGCCGTAGCATACAGGTGGCGAGTGATAACAGGAGATTTCCTTGGTTTCACCTTGGACACACCCTTTTTGATATCTGAAGGCTGAGGGACACGAAACCCATCATAACAAGTGGATCGAGTGCTGCGACGGAGTTGGGTGGTGTCCACATGACCAGGCTCATCTAGAATCATTTTTCCAAAATGATCAAACACACTGACCGCTTCCTCATTTGACACCAGACAAACATCCCCACTGCTCTCAATTCCTAGTTTCGCAAGAGGAACAGGGGCAGCATCATTCAGATCTTGGGCACTGAACACAGCATCATCCTCGCCGCTAGTGCCAGGTAGGTTCAGACCAGAGAGAGCAGAAGCTGGGATGTACTTCCACCCTGCAGGCTCAATAAAAATGCAAATAGTGTAGGTCCCATTATCCAAAAAGAGAGATTCAGGAAGTTTGGCCAGAGTGCGCTCCTCCCTCAATACACTATTGCAGCATTGTTTCCAAGTGTGAGCCATAGCAGTACCCACAATCGCAAACAAGTTAAGCGGATTGATAGGGAACTGGGAGGCAACAGAAGGGTTGGGTGGAGAGCTATCATTTCAGAGTCTAGGTGTCCAGATACCAGCATAAATCAAACCAAAGATGTCAAGCAGAGCAGCAAAATGGTCAATCACCAGCGACCTCACAGTGCCAGAAGCACGAACAAATTGCAACCCTGGGGTGTCAACACCACGAACAAAGTTATCGGCCGCCTCGGAAATATCTGAGTACATTGACCATTCATCCTGCGGATCATCAGAAAAATTACTATCATGTTCCACCCCATCCATCAGAGAAGGCCCAGTGTACTGAAAGTAGGTTCTGAAACTGAAGCCTCGATATGGTGGCGGCACAACAGGCCAAGCTCCCCAGCCGTTGTCTTGCAACTGCTGTTGCTGCGGTAGCCCCTGAGCCCATGCTTCATCTACCTGCTGTTGCATCCGTTCTTGCTGATCAAGTTGCCACTGTTGTGCTGCACATAGGAACGGTAGCTCGTATGGGTGTGGCGAGGCATTCATAGGAGGGGGATCATCCTCATTACCAACTAATCCAGGCATCGTGTGACGACCATTCAAGATATAGACTGGCACCGACCACGAGCGCCCCATCCCTGGCAGATGACTGGACCTCCGTACAACCAGACTATGTGGAACCAGAGCAATATCACTGATAATGTCACGCACCAGCACTCTCTCCTTGTTTTGCCCAGGTCTGTGCCATAATTCAAGTTTACCGAAACAGGATACTGCTTTATTGATGTAGTGATCTGTTTGGTAATCCATTGGGAAAGCAAGAAAGAGTATCCAGGCAACATATTGAAACGGACACAACCGCATATTTTCCCCTTCATCATGCGGAACTAGAGAGAATGTCATGCTTTCATCAACAGGATCCAATTGATGAGGGCTTTCTCTAATGTACTCATCCCTGATAAAAACATCCTCAAAAGCAACCATTCCAACTCCAATCGGATAAACAAAAGCATCAGGGATAATCAGATGAAAGTCCTCTCGAAGGATATGAAGTACATCTTGCAACACTAACTCCTTGCGATGATCCGGAACTGCAGGGGTGACAGTGACAATAGCATACCTATCATGGCTCAATGGGGGGTCATCCACCACTATGGTGTTCCTCTGCAGCCTGTGGTCCGGCCCCCTCTCGAGCGCAGGGGGAGATTGCAATGGCAGGACTATGGGTGGCAGGCTTGACGAATGAGAAAGAGCCGGAAGCGGAGGAGACGGCGAGAGAATACCTTTCTGCAGCACAGAATCCACAATAGTCCTGTTTTTGGGCATCCAAATCTGTTTGACCAAAGAAGATTTGGGACTCCTCGGTATACCCGATTTAGTCCTTTGGGCCGTGCTGGACACTTGCCAATGGAGGTATAAGGCTGAGGCGTCTCCACATTGGCGGCCCAAATGGCCCATCAACCCACAGTGCAGACAAAGTAGCCTAGATGGGCAGGTAGCGGCAGTATGAGAGAAACTATTGCAGACATCACAGCTAGCTCGACGCAAATCAGCAGATCTTATGCTGCTCAAAGGACCCTGCCTAGAGCAATTATCGGAATTACGGATCTGATACGTGCACTCAGTATCAATGTGGCCAAATTTTGAACAAATATGGCATAGACCCAACCGGGCAATAATATATTGCCTATTAGGCACGGACAATAAATTCAAAGCTGCCATAATATCACCATTCTCATAGTTGGCTTGCCATAAATCCAGAATATGGTAAAGCGTGTCATCCGGAATCAATTCCCAACTCTTGGAAGGACAATTAATACCCACAAATTTCTTAGTTGCCACTTTATCCTGGGACGTCACTGGATCAAACTGGCCAAAAAATGATCCCGTTATCAGCGGGTATAGCCGTAAATGTGTTCCCCTTCGCACTTTCCTGATTTGGCTGATCGGGATGAACCGCATGATCAAGAACTTGAATCAAACCAAACTTAAGCAATTCAGATGATTGATGAACAAGAGGTGCCTCATAATTACGTAAGAAATCCAGATTGGTCTTGACTGCTATGGGGCCACGAGAGGGAGAAATTCAGAGGGAGAAATTCAGATGATCTCCATCAACATCTTCACCAGCACCATCTCAGGGAGAAATTCAGATGATCTCCATCAACATCTTCACCAGCACCATCTCATCTCCAAACCCTAGTTCATATCTTGTATCCAATTCTTGTCTCCAAGTCCGGGATTGGTATTAGTAGGTTGCTAGCAATGTTGATTACTCCTTGTAGTTGATACTAGTTTGTTTATTTGGTGGAAGATCATATGTTTAGATCATTTATGCATATTAATACCCCTCTGATTATGAACATGAATATGTTTTGTGAGTAGTTACGTTTGTTCCTGAGGACATGGGAGAAGTCTTGCTATTAGTAGTCATGTGAATTTGGTATTCGTTCGATATTTTGATGAGATGTATGTTGTCTAGCCTCTAGTGGTGTTATGTGAACATCGACTACATAACACTTTACCATTATTTGGGCCTAGAGGAAGGCATTGGGAAGTAATAAGTAGATGATGGGTTGCTAGAGTGACATAAGCTTAAACCCTAGTTTATGCGTTGCTTCGTAAGGGGCTGATTTGGATCCATATGTTTCATGCTATTGTTAGGTTTACCTTAATACTTTTGTTGTAGTTGTGGATGCTTGCAATAGAGGTTAATCATAAGTGGGATGCTTGTTTAAGTAAGAACAGCACCCAAGCACCGGTCCACCCACATATCAAATTATCAAAGTATCGAACGCGAATCATATGAACGTGATGAAAACTAGCTTGACGATATTCCCATGAGTCCTCGGGAGCGCTTTTCCTATTATAAGAATTTGTCCAGGCTTGTCCTTTGCTACAAAAAGGATTGGGCCACCTTGCTGCAATTTATTTACTTTTGTTACTTGTCGCTCGTTACAAATTATCCTATCACAAAACTATCTGTTACCACTTATTTCGGTACTTGCAGAGAATACCTTGCTGAAAACCGCTTATCATTTCCTTCTGCTCCTCGTTGGGTTCGACACTCTTACTCTGAGATAGATCCCCTATACTTGTGGGTCATCACGCGCCTCTACTATGACACGTGCGCGCCTCCACATCGACAAGTATGTACGTACGTTCGCGACCAGAATGACAACGCTACGTACGCTTCGACCAGGTGGGTCCCAACTGTCAGGCACTTCGTTGCGTGCGAAGATGTAGCTGGTGGGTCCCAGCAGTCAGGGGGCGAATCTTTTTTTTGTTTTTGCCCGGACGCACTTCCTTGCGTGCGAAGATGTAGCTGGTGGGTCCCAGCAGTCAGGGGGAAACATTTTTTTTTGTGAAATACGGTGGCCCGTCCGGTGGGTCCCCGCTGTCAGGTGGAGGCTAGAGGAACGAATTTTCAATAGCATAACTTGGGCTCCTAGAATATGGCGCCCTTGGGACAATCTATTTGATTGCAGGGTTTTGTTCCGAAGCAAAGATATCCGCGGAGGCCGGTTCGTTCGTCCTATTCTGATATTCAGGACCAAGAGGTACTGGATTCTCTTTCGGATAGGCCCTGAAAGGAGAAGAAAGGCTGAAATGCCGATGTTCTTGGGAAGAAAGAGAGAAGGACGGCCCTGTAAGGGACGAGTTGGAAGAGGAATTCCAAAATATTACACGGATGAGACTCATCGCACCGGATCCTTTTGGCCATAGACATATAATGAAGTAATTATTTTGCACGTAATAAGGAGGCACTTCCTTGCTGCGGCCGTGGACCCAGCTATCAGCCTCTCCACGTACAGTCCACGTCCGATGGAAGCCGTTCCTTGACCATGTTGACCACGCCGCGCCAAGAGCACCAGGGCAGTGGACGACGGCGAGGCCTAGAAAGGGGACGATGCGGAGCCGGGGAAGACGCGGCAGTGGAAGCCCGCGCAGAGAGGAGTACGAGGGTTCACTGGTTCGGCTGCGGTGTGAGGCTGCCGTCGCCGCAGGGCCTGGCTAGCGGTGGGAATAGTAGGGGGCGGTGAGGCCTCCATGGCAGCACAGCCGGCCACGGGAGGTAGGAGCATGCGGCACGACCGGCGCTACTTTGGGCGGCTGGAGCAAGAAGACCAGAGGTTGAAGAAGCACTAAGGCCGTTGGATGGACATCGTACGGTCACTGGAGCTAGAATCGTTCATATTTACTAAGTTGACAAATCCCTCCGTCCCCGTCAACTTAGTAGGCCCACAAGTCAGCCTCCCACTGTGGTGGGTCCCAGCTGGCAGGGGGTATTCATTTTTTGTGTGCAATAAGGAGGCACTTCCTTGCGGCGAAGATATAGTTGGTGGGTCCGACCTGTTAGCGGAGGGAATGATTTTTTCGCGAAATACAGAGGCCCTTCCGGCGGGTCCCAGATGTCAGGTGGAGGAATCATTATTTCGCGCGTAATAAGGAGGCATTTCCTTGTGTGCGGCCGTGGACCCAGATGTCAGCCTCTCCATGTACAGTCCACTTCTGATGGATGTCATTCATTGACCACATTGACCACGCCGCGCCGAGAGCACCAGGGCGGTGGACAACGGTGAGGCATATGAAGGGAACGACATGGAGCCAGGGAAGACACGGCAGTGGCTGCCCATGCGGTGGAGAGTACGAGGGTTGACTGGTTCGCCAGCATCGCTGGAAAATAACATGAGGTATGGGTGAGTCGAGGGATAGACAGGCCAGGGATGCGAGTATATGATGGGGTCGTGAGGCCTGCCCGGCAGCACAGCCGGCCACGGGAGGCGGGAGCAGGCGGTTCCAACGGCGCTGGTTTGGGCGGCTGGGGCAGGAAGATCAGAGATTGAAGAAGCACGATTGTCGTTAGATTTACATCTAACGGTCTGACGCTGGTAGAGTCGATTGTTGACTAAGTTTCTTTTTGATAAACCTTGTGTACGCATGAACTTAGTAGGCCCACAAGTCAGCCTCCAAATATGTGGCAGACAACATAGAGCCCATTTGCTATTTTTAATAATTTGCAGCCCATTTGCTAATTCTTAAGTAATTTATTACAGCCCATTTTCTGCCCAGGACAACGGTCAAAAAGTTCATACTTATTTTGCATATTTCGGTGGAGTCCGAACTTTTGTAATCCCGAAATGATAAACATTTTTTTAAGAACTTATTGATTTGCCAAAAAAAATGTTTTGTTTTTGTAAGCAAATAAGCGTGGGACAATTGAGTTGGTTTAAGGGAAAACCAGTGGTAAAATAACCAGCGCTGGGAGGGAAAACAACAACAAAATAAGGATGTAAATATGAAAAGTGAATTTTATGTATTTTCAATATAATGATACATGTATATGAACTAGTAAAACTATAGGTACAGATTAGAAAACGGATGTAGGACATGCGTTTCAAGAGGAAAATAGAAATGGGCTGTGTGTTTGATTCAGTAAAAAAAGTTCCTGCGGATGTTGTAAGACAAAATATAACTAACGCTGGCGGGCCAGAGACCAGTAGATACCTGCTGGATCTTTGTGCCCCGTTGTCGTCATGGGCTGGGCCTGTTAAAACAAAAACCAAGCCTGGGCAGTCTACAGCCCAGTTGAAACTTGCTCGACCTAAAAAAACAATATACGTGCTCAATAAACGAGACAATTCTGCAAGTACAGACTGATAACTGGGATGCAGTAGGGATATTATTTTTTCATCGTGATAATAAGAGCATGCACATGTTTCGAAAAATTTGGAGAACTGGGAATTCGAACGGCAGGTGCTTATGCTACCCATCAAATAAAAATCAGGTGTCGGCGTTATGGGAACGGGGGCCCCCAGACTTGCCAGCCTGCGGCCCACGGCGTGGCTAAGTCAGCGGGCCGTATGGCCCATCTTCATCAACAAAGGCATCCAAGACCCTCGCGAGGGGCCAAGCGTCACGAGGCGGATGACGCAAGACCTCCTCAGGAGTGGCCTAGCCAGGCAGGCTCATGAGGAGCGGAGATATCAAGGCGGGGAAAACCTCACGAGGCTCTCGTGACGTGAGCCATGACGATCGGCACCAGGCGGGCGCCAGCGCGCGCAGCGTCCTTGTTTCTTCTTTGGTGCTAAGGAGGCAAGCGCAGGCGAGGAGTACCGAGGCATCAGGCAAAGGTTGCCATATCGGGCAGCAAGACCAAGACCAGAAGGACGGCAGGACGGAGGTCATCGTGGAGCCCAAGACGGTGCCACCACCAGAGCCTTTTCCAGGCGAAGACCACTTTTGTCAGGATAGCTTGTACTAGCTGTCCCCCTTCAAATTTGCCCGCCGTTGTTGGCTCCCTTCCCGCTCAATACCTGGGGAGAGGACCAGGGCCTATATAAGTAGAACTAGCCACCACAGTAGGGGCATCGAATCCTGACCCACACAAGTTTTACAAGCACAAGAACGCCTCAACCTCAGGAGGCTGTTCTTCCCCTTGTACCATTCATCATCAGCCCAAGAGGCAATCCACCACACACACTGGAGTAGGGTATTACACCACAACGGTGGCCTGAACCAGTATAAATCTCGTGTCTTTCTGTGTTGCGAGTTTGTTGAGTTCGTCCGCGAGATCTTAGCGAGTTAGGGCATGGATCGGTAGGATGGAAAGACTTCGCGCGCACCCCAGTGTTCAAACCTTAAGGGTTTGCTGGAACCCCATATCCGACATTTGGCGCGCCAGGTAGGGGTGCACCGTAGCTTCCCTTCCATCAATTTCTCGCTCCGTCGCTCTGTCGTCTCCATGGCGGACTCTCGTCGCGCTCGAGCTGAGCGCCGGGCTGCCCTCACCGCCCGCATTTCTCAGATGGCTCCCGTCGGTGGGCCACCTCGTTGTTCTCCGTCTCCTGCCGCCAACGCTACCACCGGCCCGGCAGGGAACGAGCAGCAGGCGTCCTTGCTGCATCCGTCGGTGCGGCAGGACGGCCGCACCGCCACTTCATCGCTGACCCCAGCCGGTTATTCGTCTCATGCACCCCGCGCTGCAATGGAGGCGCGGGCCACGCTCCTCGCGGCGTACGAGCTCCTGCACTATCGCCCAGTCGACGACCTCTACGAGGAGTGGCTCGACCGCGTCGCCGAGCTCGTCCGCGCTGTAGGGGGCTCCCCGGCGCCGTCCCTCTCTCTGCCTCACCCTCCGCCAGCCGCAGGGACGTGGCTCATGGCGTGCCCCCACCACCTTTGCCCCAAGACTGCGCCTTGGCGCCAAGGCGCGCGGCCCCATGGCGTGATCCGCCACGTCCAGTGCCCGCACGCGAAGATAGAAGCTGCCAAGAAATCCATCGACCGCGAGAAGATGCACCTGCGCTCCCCGCGCCGCCTCGTCAAGACCGCGTGCCGCCTGCGGTGGCGCCACGCGGACCTCATTAAGACCAAGCTCCACCCCCGAGGTGGGCCCCGGCAACCACGGCCAGCTGCCGCGCCTTCACCCCTGAGCTGCATAGCGTCGACTGGCCGGGCAAGTTCAAGCCCGATCTCCCTCCCCGCTATGATGGCACCTCCGACCTCGCAGAGTTCCTACAACTCTACGAGCTGAGCATTGAAGCAGCCAACGGTGACGAGAAAGTCATGGCGAACTAGTTCCCTATGGCTCTCAAGGATGGCGCCCGCTCCTGGCTCCTGAACCTGCAGCACGACTCGATCTCCTCCTGGGATGAGATGCGCGACCGCTTCGTCGCCAACTTCCAGGGCACCCGCGACCGCCCGCCAGCCGCGGGTGACCCGTGCTACATCAAGCAACAGCCAGGGGAGACCCTCCAGAAGTACATCCAGCGCTTCAACAACACTCGCCTCAAGATCCCCAAGGTCACGGACGACGCCATCATCTCCGCGTTCTCAGACGGCGTCCGTGACGTCAAGATGAAGGAAGAGCTTGATATCCATGAGGAGCAGTGCACCTCTTAGGAGCTGTTCAACCTGGCGACCAAGTGCGCAAGAGCTGAGGAGGGGCGCCTCTCTGATACGTCCGTTTTGCATCATGCTTTTATATTGATATTTATTGCATTATGGGCTGTTATTACACGTTATGTCACAATACTTATGCCTATTCTCTTATTTTACAAGGTTTACATAAGGAGGAGAATGCGGCAGTTGGAATTTCGGGCTGGAAAAGGAGCAAATATTAGAGACCTATTCTCGCACAACTCCAAAAGTCCTGAAACTCCACGAAAGTCATTTTGGGAAATAAAAAATATCCAGCGGAAGAAGTTTATCGAGGGGGCCCACCTGTCCACGAGGGTGGGGGCGCGCCTACCCCTGTATGCGCGCCCCTCTACCTCGTGGGCCCCTGCTGGCTCTCTCGATGGCCATCTTTCGCTATATGAGGTCTTTCGTCGAGGAAAAAATCATAAGCAACCTTTCGGGACGAAACTCCGCCGCCACGAGGCAGAATCTTGGCGGAACCAATCTAGGGCTCCAGCAGAGCTGTTCTGCCGGGGACACTTCCCTCCGGGAGGGGGAAATCATCGCCATCATCATCACCAACGCTCCTCTCATCAGGAGAGGGCAATCTCCTTCAACATCTTCACCAGCACCATCTCCTCTCAAACCCTAGTTCATCTCTTGTATCCACTTCTTGTCTCTAAGTCCGAGATTGGTACATGTAGGTTGCTAGTAGTGTTGACTACTCCTTATAGTTGATGCTAGTTGGTTTATTTGGTGGAGGATCATATGTTCAGAACCTTTATGCATATTAATACCCCTCTAATTATGAACATGAATATGCTTTGTGAGTAGTTACGTTTGTTCCTGAGGACATGGGAGAAGTCTTGCTATTAGTAGTCATGTGAATTTGGTATTCGTTCGATATTTTGATGAGATGTATGTTGTCTAGCCTCTAGTGGTTTTATGTGAACGTCGACTACATAACACTTCACCATTATTTGGGCCTAGAGGAAGGCATTGGGAAGTAATAAGTAGATGATGGGTTGCTAGAGTGATGAAGCTTAAACCCTAGTTTATGCGTTGTTTCGTAAGGGCTGATTTGGATCCATATGTTTCATGCTATTGTTAGGTTTACCTTAATACTTTTGTTGTAGTTGTGGATGCTTGCAATAGAGGTTAATCATAAGTGGGATGCTTGTTCAAGTAAGAACAGCACCCAAGCACCGGTCCACCCACATATCAAATTATCAAAGTACCGAACGCTAATCATATGAACGTGATGAAAACTAGCTTGACGATATTCCCATGTGTCCTCGGGAGCGCTTTTCCTATTATAAGAATTTGTCCAGGCTTGTCCTTTTCTACACAAAGGATTGGGCCACCTTGCTGCACTTTATTTACTTTTGTTACTTGTTGCTCGTTACAAATTATCCTATCACAAAACTATCTGTTACCACTTATTTCAGTACTTGCAGAGAATACCTTGCTGAAAACCGCTTATCATTTCCTTCTGCTCCTCGTTGGGTTCGACACTCTTACTTATCGAAAGGACTACGATAGATCCCCTATACTTGTGGGTCATCAATACTCTTTTCTGGCGCTGTTGCCGGGGAGTGAAGTGCCTTTGGTAGGTGGAATTTGGTAAGGAAAAATTTATATAGTGTGCTGAAATTTATTGTCACTTGTTATTATGGAAAGTAATCCTCTGAGGGGCTTGTTCGGAGTATCTTCACCCCGACCAGTAGAGCAAAGAGTTGCTCCTCAACCTACTGAACCTACTGAAAATTAAAATGTCTACTTTGAAGTTCCTTCGGGTATGTTAGAAAAACTGCTAGCTAATCCTTTTGCAGGAGATGGAACATTACATCCTACATAGCACCTAATATATGTGGATGAAGTATGTGGATTATTTAAGCTTGCAGGTATGCCCGATGATGTTATCAAGAAGAAGGTTTTCCCTTTATCTTTGGAGGGAGACGCATTGATATGGTATAGGCTATGTGATGATAATGGATCTTGGGATTATAAGCGATTGAAATTGGAATTTCACCAGAAGTTTTATCCTATGCATCTTGTTCATTGTGATCGCAATTATATATATAATGTTTGGCCGCGCGAAGGAGAAAGCATCGCTCAAGCTTGGGGGAGGCTTAAATCAATGTTATATTTATGCCCCAATCATGAGCTCTCAAGAGAAATGATTCTTCAATTTTTTTATGCTCGGCTTTCTCATAATAATCAAACCATGCTCGATACTTCTTGTGCTGGCTCTTTTATGATGAATACTATTGAATTCAAATGGAATTTATTGGATAGAATTAAATGCAACTCTGAAGATTGGGATCTCGACGAAGGTAAGGAGTCGGGTATAACACTCAAGTTTGATTGTGTTAAATCTTTTATGGATACCGATGTTTTCCGTAAGTTTAGCACTAAATATGGACTTGACTCTGAGATAGTAGCTTCTTTCTTTGAATCTTTTGCTACCTATGTTGATCTCCCCAAAGAGAAGTGGTTTAAATATCATCCTCCCATAGAAGTAAAAGTAGCTGCACCTTCTAAAGTTGAAGAAAAGATTGTTACTTATAATGATCATGTTGTTCCTACTTCTTATGTTGAGAAACCACCTTTCCTTGTTAGAATAAAGGATCATGCTAAAGCTTCAACTGTGGTTCTTAAAAGTAATATTAGAGCTTATACACCTCCTGAACAAATTAAAGTTGAACCTAATATTGCTATTGTTAAAGATCTCTTGGCTGATAATATTGATGGGCATGTTATTCAATTCTGCGGTGCAACTGCTAGAATTGCTAAACCTTGTGCTAAAGATAAATATAGACCCGTGGTAGGTGTGCCTGTTATTTCTGCTAAAATAGGAGATCATTGTTATCATGGCTTATGTGATATGGGTGCTAGTGCTAGTGTTATACCCTATGCCTTATACGAACAAATTAAGCATGAAATTGCACCTGCTGAGTAAGAAGATATTGATGTCACAATTGAACTTGCCAATAGAGATACTATATCAGCAATGGGAATTGTTAGAGATGTTGAAGTCTTGTGTGGGAGAACTAAATATCTTGTTGATTTTCTTGTTCTTAGTTCCCCACAAGATAGCTTTTGTCCCATTATATTTGGTAGACCCTTCTTGAACACTGTCAATGCTAAGATAAACTGTGAAAAGAATGTTGTTACTATCGGCTTGGATGACATGACTCCTGAGTTTAATTTCTCTAAATTTAGTAAACAACACCGTGAAGAAGAATTGCCTAGTAAGGATGATATTATTGGTCTTGCTTCAATTACCGTACCTCTTAGTGATCCTTTAGAACAATATTTGCTAGACCATGAAAATGATATGTTTATAATTGAAAGAAGGGAAATAGATGAAGTATTCTTTAGTCAGGAACCCATTCTGAAACACAATTTACCTGTTGAAATCCTAGGGGATCCTCCTCCACCCAAGGGTGATCCCGTGTTTGAGCTTAAACCGTTGCCTGATAATCTTAAATATGCTTATCTTGATGAAAAGAAACTATATCCTGTTTTTATTAGTGCTAACCTTTTAGAGCATAAAGAAGAGAGATTATTGAAAACTCTGAAGAAGCATCGTGCTGCTATTGGATATACTCTTGATGATCTTAAGGGTATTAGTCCCACTCTATGTCAACATAAAATAAATTTGGAAGAAAATGCCAAACCTGTTCGTGATCATCAATGAAGGCTTAATCCTAAGATGAAAGAAGGGGTAAGGAAAGAAATACTAAAGCTTCTGGAGGCAGGTATAATTTATCCCGTTGCTGATAGTCAGTGGGTAAGTCCTGTCCATTGTGTCCGTAAGAAGGGAGGTATTACTGTTGTTCCTAATGATAAAGATGAATTGATTCCACAAAGAATTATTGCAGGTTATAGGATGGTAATTGATTTCCGTAAATTAAATAAGGCTACTAAAAAGGATCATTACCCCTTACCTTTTATCGATCAAATGCTAGAAAGATTATGCAAACATACACATTATTGCTTTCTAGATTGTTTTTCTGGTTTCTCTAAAATACCTGTATTGGCTAAGGATCAATCAAAGACTACTTGAACATGCCCTTTTGGTACTTTTGCTTATAGACGTATGCCTTTTGGTTTATGTAATGCACCTGCTACCTTTCAAAGATGCATGATGGCTATATTCTCTAACTTTCGTGAAAAGATTTGTGAGGTTTTCATGGACGACTTTTCCGTTTATGGATCCTCTTTTGATGATTGCTTGAGTAATCTTTATCGAGTTTTGCAGAGATGTGAAGAAACTAATCTTGTCTTGAATTGGGAAAAGTGCCACTTTATGGTTAATGAAGGTATTTTCTTGGGGCATAAAGTTTCTGAAAGAGGTATTGAAGTTGATAAAGCCAAGTGAGGGAGTCCTGGACTAGGGGGTGTCCGGATAGCCGAACTATCATCTTTTGCCGGACTCCTAGACTATGAAGATACAAGATTGAAGACTTCGTCCCGTGTCCGGATGTGACTTTCCTTGGCGTGGAAGGCAAGCTTGGCGATACGGATATGTAGATCTCCTACCATTGTAACCGACTCTGTGTAACCCTAACCCTATTCGGTGTCTATATAAACCGAAGGGTTTTAGTCCGTAGGATCTAACAACAATCATACCATAGGCTAGCTTCTAGGGTTTAGCCTCTCCGATCTCGTGGTAGATCTACTCTTGTACTACCCATATCATCAATATTAATCAAGCAGGAGTAGGGTATTACCTCCATCGAGAGGGCCCAACCTGGGTAAAACATCGTGTCCCTTGTCTCCTGTTACCATCCGCCTAGACGCACAGATTCGGGACCCCTACCCGAGATCCGCCGGTTTTGACACCGACATTGGTGCTTTCATAGAGAGTTCCTCTATGTCGTCACCGATAGGCCCGATGGCCCCTTCGATCATCAACAACGACGCAGTCCAGGGTGAGACTTTTTCTCCCCGGACAGATCTTCGTATTCAGCGGCTTTGCACTGCGGTCCAATTCGCTTGGCCATCTGGAGCAGATCGAAAGCTACGCCCCTGGCCATCAGGTCAAATTTGGAAGCTTGAACTATACGGCCGATGTCCGCGGAGACTTGATCTTAGACGGATTCGAGCCACAGCCGAGCGTGCCGCACTGTCTCGATGGGTACGATCTAGCTCTGCTGCCGAACAGTGCCCAGGAGGCCGCACAAGTGCCCGCTCCGACCCTTAATCCGGAGCTGGTTCCCCCGATCGAGGACGAGTGGTTGGACACCGCCTCGGGGGCTATGATCTCAACGGCGGTTGAGCCGAACTCCATCCCTGTCCTTTGCGAAGACCGTGACTCCAAGGTGCCGGACTCCTCTCCGGACCCTCCGCGCCCCTGCTAATCGAATCCAATTGGGCGCCGGTTATGGAGTTCACTGCCGCGGACATCTTTCAGCACTCGCCCTTTGGCGACATCCTGAATTCACTAAAGTCTCTCTTTATCTCGAGAGCCTGGCCGACTACGGTCAGGGAGGTTGGGATGCGGACGACGAAGAAATTCAACACCCACCCACCACCCACTTTGTAGCCACTGTCGAGGATTTAACCGACATGCTCGACTTATCTGAAGACATCGACGGTATGGACGACGATGCTGGAGACGACCAAGAACCAGCGCCTACAGGGCACTGGAAGGCCACCTCGTCATACAACATATACATGGTGGACATCCCAAAAGATGGGAACGGCGATGGAACAGCGGAGGATGACCCCTCCAAGAAACAGCCCAAGCGCCGACGTCAGCGGCGCCACTATAAATCCCGCCACAGTAAAAACGGAGATTCCGCACGGAGACAATAATACCCGGACAAGGTCAAGACGCACCCTCCAAAGCAGGACTTAGCGCAGGAGGAGGGAGAAGCAAGTCTGCACGACAGTGCGGCAGAAAGAGAGGTAGAGGACGATAACTATGCGCCCCCCCCAAGATGAGGCAAGCCTCGACGACGCATTTAATTGCTGTGCTGTGAGGACCCCGTCGAACAAGAGCGTTTTAAATGCAGGCTCATGGCCACGGCAAGCAGCCTCAAGAAAAAGCAGCAACAACTTAGAGCTGACCAAGACCTGCTAGCTGACAAATGGACTGAAGTCCTTGCAGCCGAAGAGTATGAACTCGAACGCCTCCAAAAGGTACCCCAAATGCAGGCCGCTGCCTCGATCACAGGAGGAAGCACCCACGCCACCAACAAGACGACATGGCAGACCGCCACCCGTGGCATGATGACAGAAGCCTCTCGGCCCTCCGCCAAGCCACGCCCGACACCGCCAAAAGTACCAAGGCACGGAAAACGCTACGGACTTGCGAGATATATTGGAGGATAAGGCAAAGCATACAAGATCGATCTTTAGATCGTGGGCACCCAACGACGGGATGATTACCGTCACGCTGGATACAAAGAAACCCAGCCGGGCGAACACAATAGACAAAGCTCATATGAGCTACGCCGTGATATAGCCCAATACTGAGGCGCCAAGACACCCACTATGCTTCACAGATGAAGTAATGGATCATCAAATCCCTGAGGGCTTCAAACCCGTAAACATCGAATCATACGATGGTACCACACATCCTGCGGTCTGGATCGAGGACTATCTCCTCCATATCCACATGGCCCGCGGTGATGATCTACATGCCATGAAATACCTCCCACTCAAGCTTAAAGGACCAGCTCGGCGTTGGCTCAACAGCTTGCCAGCAGAGTCAATTGGTTGTTGGGAGGACCTGGAAGCCGCATTCCTTGATAACTTCTAGGGCACATATGTGCGACCTCCAGACACCGATGACCTTAGCCATATAATTCAGCAGCCGTAAGAATCGGCCGACAACCTCGGACGCGTTTCCTAACAAAGAAAAATCAGATCGCCGATCGTCCGGATGCAGAGGCGCTTAGCAACCTTCAAACACAACATCCGCGACGAGTGGCTAGCCCGCACCTAGGACAGAAAAGCCGAAATCCATGGCAGCCCTCACCACACTCATGACCCGCTTTTGCGCGGGAGAGGACAGCTGGCTAGCTCGAAGCAACAACTTGGCCAAACACCCTGGTAGTGAAGGAAATATGCCCTAGAGGCAATAATAAAGTTATTATTTATTTCCTTATATCATGATAAATGTTTATTATTCATGCTAGAATTGTATTAACCGGAAACATAATACATGTGTGAATACATAAACCTACAGAGTGTCACTAGTATGCCTCTACTTGACTAGCTCGTTAATCAAAGATGGTTATGTTTCCTAACCATGAACAAGGAGTTGTTATTTGATTAACGGGATCACATCATTGGTTGAATGATCTGATTGACATGACCCATTCCATTAGCATAGCACCTGATCGTATAGTTTGTTGCTAGTGCTTTTCTTCATGACTTATACATGTTCCTATGACTATGAGATTATGCAACTCCTGCTTGCCCGAGGAACACTTTGGGTGCTACCAAACGTCACAACATAACTGGGTGATTATAAAGGTACATTACAGTGTGTCTCCAAGGTACATGTTGGGTTGGCATATTTCGAGATTAGGATTTGTCACTCCGATTGTCGGAGAGGTATCTCTGGCCCTCTCGGTAATGCACATCACATAAGCCTTGCAAGCATTGCAACTAAATGTGTTAGTTGTGAGATGATGTATTACGGAACGAGAAAAGAGACTTGCCAAGAATTTAGATTGAACTAAGTATTGGATACCGACGATCGAATCTCGGGCAAGTAACATACCGATGACAAAGGGAACAACGATGTTGTTATGCGGTCCGACCGATAAAGATCTTCAGAGAATATGTAGGAACCAATATGGGCATCCAGGTCCGCTATTGGTTATTGACCGAGAGGTGTCTCGGTCATGTCTACATAGTTCTCGAACCCGTAGGGTCCGCACGCTTAACGCTTCGATGATGTTATTATGAGTTTATATGATATTGATGTACCAAGGTTGTTCGAGTCCCGGATGAGATCACGGACATGACGAGGAGTCTCAAATGGTCGAGACATAAAGATTGATATATTGGAAGCCTATGTTTGATTCGGAATCACTCCCGGTGAAATTGGGAATTTTATCGAGTACCGGAGGTTACCGAACCTCCGGGGTCAATGGGCCTTGATGGGCCTTAGTGGAAAGGAGGAAAGGGGCCCAAGTGCTGGCCGCACCTTCCCCTTCCGTAGTCCTATTAGGACTAGGAGAAGGGGTGGCGCCTCTCTCCCTCTCCCTTGGTCAAACCCTAGTTGGACTAGGATTGGGGGAATCCTACTCCGGTGGGAGTAGGACTCCCGTGCGCAGCCATAGGTGGCCGCCAGCCCCTCCCTTCCCTCCTTTATATCAGGGCAGGGGCACCCCATGACACACAAGTTGATCTACGGATCTTTCCTTAGCCGTGTGCGGTGCCCCTTCCACCATATTCCACCTCGGTCATATCGTCATGAGCTTAGGCGAAGCCTGCGCTGGAGAAGTCATATCGTCGCGAGCTTAGGCGAAGCCCCGCGCCGGTGGAGCATCATCATCGCCACCACGCCGTCAGGTTGACGGAACTCATCCCCGACACTTTGCTGGATCGAGTCCGGGATCGCCATCGAGCTGAACGTGCAGAACTCGGAGGTGCCGTGACGCTCGGTGCTTGGATCGGTCGGATCGTGAAGACGCACGACTACATCAACCGCGATGTTATAACGCTTCCGCTTTCGGGTTCACGAGGGTACGTGGACGGACACTCTTCCCTCTAGTTGCTATGCCATCACCATGGTCTTGCGTGATCGTAGGAAAATTTTTGAAATTACTACGTTCCCCAACAGTGGCATCCGAGCCTGGTTTTATGCGTTGATGTCATGTGCACGAGTAGAACACAAGTGAGTTGTGGGCGATACAAGTCATACTGCCTACCAGCATGTCATACTTTGGTTCAGCGGTATTGTGAGATGAAGCGGCCGGACCGACATTACGCCAGACGCTTACGCGAGACTGGTTTCACCGCTGTGAGCATTCGCTGCTTAAAGGTGATGGCGGGTGTCTGCTCTCTCACTTTAGTTGAACTGAAAGGCTACGCCCGTCCTTGAGAAGGTTAAACGGAGTCTATTTGACGAAGTATCGCTGTGGTTTTGATGCGTAGGTAAGAACGGTTCTTGCTCAGCCCATAGCAGCCACGTAAAACTTGCAACAACAAAGTAGAAGACGCCTAACTTGTTTTTGCAGGGCATGTTGTGATGTGATATGGTCAAGACGTGATGCTATACTTTATTGTATGAGATGATCATGTTTTGTAACCGGTTATCGGCAATCGGCAGGAGCCATATGGTTGTCGCTTATTGTATGAAATGCAACGCCATGTAATTGCTTTACTTTATCACTAAACAGTAGCGATAGTCGAGAAGCAATAGTTGGCGAGACGACAACGATGCTACGATGGAGATCAAGGTGTCGCTACCGGTGACGATGGTGATCATGACGGTGCTTCGAGATGGAGATCACAAGCACAAGATGATGATGGCCATATCATATCACTTATATTGATTGCATGTGATGTTTATCCTTTATGCATCTTATCTTGCTTTGATTGACGGTAGCATTATAAGATGATCTCTCACTAAAATTATCAAGAAGTGTTCTCCCGAGTATGCACCGCTATAAAGTTCTTCGTCTTTGAGACACCACGTGATGATCGGTGTGATAGGCTCTACGCTCAAATACAACGGTGCAAAACAGTTGCGCACGCGAATACTCAAGTTAAACTTGACGAGCCTAGCATATAAAGATATGGCCTCGAACACGGAGACCGAAAGGTCGAGCGTGAATCATATAGTAGATATGATCAACATATTGATGTTCACCATTGAAACTACTCCATCACACGTGATGATCGGTCATGGTGTAGTTGATGTGGATCACGCAATCACTTAGAGAATTGGAGGGATATTTTTCTAAGTGGGAGTTCTTAAGTAATATGATTAATTGAACTTTAATTTATCATGAACTTAGTCCTGGTAGTATTTTGCAAATTATGTTGTAGATCAATAGCTCGCGTTGTTGCTTCCCTATGTTTTTATATGTGTTCCTAGAGAAAATTGTATTGAAAATGTTAGTAGCAATGATGCGGATTGGATCCGTGATCCGAGGTTTATCCTCATTTGCTGCGCAGAAGAATTATGTCCTTAATGCACCGCTAGGTGACAGACCTATTTGCAGGAGCAGATGCAGACGTTATGAACGTTTGGCTAGCTCAATATGATGACTACTTGATAGTTTAGTGCACCATGCTTAACGGCTTAGAATCGGGACTTCAAAGACGTTTTGAACGCCATGGACCATATGAGATGTTCCAGGAATTGAAGTTAATATTTTTAGCAAATACCGAGTTGAGAGATATGAAGTCTCCAACAAGTTCTATAGCTAAAAGATGGAGGAGAATCGCTCAACTAGTGAGCATGTGCTCGATTGTCTCGAGTACTTCAATCACTTGAATCAAGTGGGAGTTAATCTTCCAGATAAGATAGTGATTGACAGAATTTTCTAGTCACCATCACTAAGTTAGTAGAACTTCGTGATGAACTATAGTATGCAAGGGATGACTAAAAGATTCTCGAGCTCTTCGCGATGCTAAAATCGCGAAGGTAGAAATCAAGAAAAACATCAAGTGTTGATGGTTGACAAAACCACTAGTCTCAAGGAAAATGGCAAAGGGAAGAAGGGAACCTCAAAAGGAACGGCAAGCAAGTTGTTGCTCGAGTGAAGAAGCCCAAGTCTAGACCTAAGCCCGAGACCGAGTACTTTTGCTGCAATGGAACTGGTCACCGGAAGCGAACTACCCCTGAATATTTGGTGGATAAGAAGGATGGCAAAGTGAACAAGGTTATATTTGATATACAGGTTATTGATGTGTGCCTTACTAGTGTTTATAGTGGCCCCGAGTATTTGATACTGCTCGTTGCTAAGATTAGTAACTCAAACAGGAGTTACAGAAAAAAGAGACTAGTTGAAGGGAAGTGACGATGAGTGTTGGAAGTAGTTCCAAGATTGATATGATCATCATCGCACACTCCCTATACTTTCGGGATTAGTGTGGAACCTAAATAAGTGTTATTTGGTGTTGAGCATAAATATGATTTGATCATGTTTATTGCAATACGTTATTCATTTAAAGTAAGAGAATAAATTGTTGTTCGCTTACATGAATAAAACCTTATATGGTTACACACCCAATGAAAATGGTTCATTGGATCTCGATCATAGTGATACACATATTCATAACATTGAAACCAAAAGATGCAAAGTTAATAATGATAGTGCAACTTATTTGTGGCATCGCCGCTTAGGTCATATTGGTGTAAAGCGCATGAAGAAAACTCCATGTCGATGGACTTTGGAATCACTTGATTATGAATCATTTGATGCTTGCGAACCGTGCCTTTTGGGCAAGATGACTAAAACTCCGCTCTCGGAACAATGGAACAAGCTCTTGACTTATTGGGAATAATACATACCGATGTATGCGATCCAATGAGTGTTGATGCTCGTGGCAAGTATCGTTATTTTTCGACCTTCACAAGATGATTTGAGCAGATATGGGTATATCTACTTGATGAAACATAAGTCTGAAATAGTTGAAAGGTTCAAAGAATTTCAGAGTGAAGTGGAAAATCATCGTAACAAGAAAATAAAGTTTCGCGATCTGATCGTGGAGATGAATATTCGAGTTACGAGTTTGGTCTTCAATGAAAACAATGTGGAATAGTTTCACAGCTCACGCCACCGGAACACCACAACGTTATGGTGTGTCCGAACGTCAGAACCGTACTTTATTATGATATGGTGCGATCTATGATGTATCTTACCGATTTACCACTATCGCTTTGGGGTTATGCATTAGAGACAGCTGCATTCACGCTTAATAGGGCAACCATCTAAATCCGCTGAGATGACACCGTATGAACTATGGTTTAGCAAGAAACCTAAGTCGCGTTTCTTAAAGTTTGAGTTGTGATGCTTATGTGAAAAGTTTTCACCGATAAGCTCTAACCCAAATCGGAGAAGTGCGTCTTCATAGAATACCCAAAGGCAACTATTGGGTACACCTTCTATCACAGATCCAAAGGCAAGTTTTTCGTTGTTAAGATAGATCCTTTCTAGAGAAGAAGTTTCTCTCGAAAGAAGTGAGTGGGAGGAAAGTAGAACTTGATGAGGTAATTGTACCTTCTCCCTTATTGGAAAGTAGTTCATCACGTAAATCAGTTCCAAAGGATTCCTACACCAATTAGTGAGGAAGTTAATGATGATGATCATGAAACTTCAGATCAAGTTACTACCAAACCTCGTGGGTCTTCCGGAGTAAGATCCGCACCAAAGTGGTACGGTAATCCTATTCTAGAAGTCATGTTACTAGACCATGATGAACCTACGAACTATGAGGAAGCGATGATGAGCCAGATTCCATTAAATGGTTTGAGACCATGAAATCTGAGATGGGATCCATATATGAACAAAGTGTGGACTTTGATGGAGTTGTTCGATGATCGGCAAGCCATATTATATAAATGGATCTTCAAGAGGAAGACAGATGCTGATAGTAGTGTTACTATCTACAAAGTTCGACTTGTCGCAAAAAGGTTTTCGACAAGTTCAAGGTGTTGACTACAAATGAGATTTTCTCAATCAGAAGCGATTCTTAAGTCTGTCCGAATCATGTTAGCAATTGCCACATTTTATGAAATCTGGCAAATGGATGTAAAACTACATTCTTTAATGGATTTATTAAAGAAGAGTTGTATATGATGCAACCGAAGGTTTTGTCAATCCTAAAGGAGCTAACAAAATGTGCAAGCTCCAGCGATCCATCTATGGACTGGTGCAAGCATCTTGAGTTGGAATATACGCTTTGATGAGTTGATCAAAGATATGGTTTTATACTGACTTTTGGAGAAGCCTGATTTACAAGAAAGTGAGTGGGAGCACTACAGCATTTCGATAAGTATATGTGAATGACATATTGTTGATCGGAAATAATGTAGAATTATTCGCAAAGCATAAAGGAGTGTTTGAAAGGAGTTTTTCAAAGAAAGACCTCGTGAAGCTGTTATATATTGAGCATCAAGATCTATAGAGATAGATCAAGACGCTTGATAAGTTTTTCAATGAATACATACCTTGACAAGATTTTGAAGTAGTTCAAAATGGAACAGTCAAAGAAAGAGTTCTTGCCTGTGTTGCAAGGTGTGAAATTGAGTAAGACTCAAATCCCACCACGGCAGAAAATAGAAAGAGAATGAAAGTCATTCCCTATGCATCAGCCATAGGTTCTATAAAGTATGCCATGTTGTGTACCAGATCTATTGTATACCCTACCACTGAGTTTGGCAAGGAGTACAATAGTAATCTAGGAATAGATCAATGGACAGCGGTCAAAATTATCCTTAATGGAATAAGGATATGTTTCTCGATTATGGAAGTGATAAAAGGTTCGTCGTAAAGGGTTACGCCGATGCAAGTTTTGACACCGATCTGGATGACTTTAAGTCTCGATCTAGATACATATTGATAGTGGGAGCAATTAGCTAGAGTAGCTCCGTGCGAGCATTGTTGACATAGAGATTTGCAAAATACATACGGATCTGAATGTGGTAGACCCGCTGACTAAGATTCTCTCACAAAGCAAAACATGATCACACCTTAGTACTCTTTGGGTGTTAATCACATAGCGATGTGAACTAGATTACTGAATCTAGTAAACCCTTTGGGTCTTGGTCACATGGCGATGTGAATTATGGGTGTTAATCACATGATGATGTGAACTATCGATGTTAATCACATGGTGATGTGATCTAGATTATTGACTCTAGTGCAAGTGGGAGATCAAGGAAATATGCCCTAGAGGCAATAATAAAGTTATTATTTATTTCCTTATATCATGATAAATGTTTATTATTCATGCTAGAATTGTATTAACCGGAAACATAATACATGTGTGAATACATAAACCTACAGAGTGTCACTAGTATGCCTCTATTTGACTAGCTCGTTAATCAAAGATGGTTATGTTTCCTAACCATGAACAAGGAGTTGTTATTTGATTAACGGGATCACATCATTGGTTGAATGATCTGATTGACATGACCCATTCCATTAGCATAGCACCTGATCGTATAGTTTGTTGCTAGTGCTTTTCTTCATGACTTATACATGTTCCTATGACTATGAGATTATGCAACTCCCGCTTGCCCGAGGAACACTTTTGGTGCTACCAAACGTCACAACGAATCGGGTGATTATAAAGGTACATTACAGGTGTCTCCGAAGGTACATGTTGGGTTGGCATATTTCGAGATTAGGATTTGTCACTCCGATTGTCGGAGAGGTATCTCTGGGCCCTCTCGGTAATGCACATCACATAAGCCTTGCAAGCATTGCAACTAAATGTGTTAGTTGTGAGATGATGTATTACGGAACGAGAAAAGAGACTTGCCAAGAACGAGATTGAACTAAGTATTGATACCGACGATCAATCTCGGGCAAGTAACATACCGATGACAAAGGAACAACGATGTTGTTATGCGGTCGACCGATAAAGATCTTCGTAGAATATGTAGGAACCAATATGGGCATCCAGGTCCCGCTATTGGTTATTGACCGAGAGGTGTCTCGGTCATGTCTACATAGTTCTCGAACCCGTAGGGTCCGCACGCTTAACGCTTCGATGACAGTTATTATGAGTTTATATGATATTGATGTACCAAGGTTGTTCGAGTCCCGGATGAGATCACGGACATGACGAGGAGTCTCAAATGGTCGAGACATAAAGATTGATATATTGGAAGCCTATGTTTGACTCGAATCACTCCGGGTGAAATTGGGAATTTTATCGAGTACCGGAGGTTACCGGAACCTCCCGGGGTCAATGGGCCTTGATGGGCCTTAGTGGAAAGGAGGAAAGGGGCCCAAGTGCTGGTCGCACCTTCCCCTTCCCTAGTCCTATTAGGACTAGGAGAAGGTGGCGCCTCTCTCCTCTCCCTTGGTCAAACCCTAGTTGGACTAGGATTGGGGGAATCCTACCCGGTGGGAGTAGGACTCCTGTGCGCAGCCATAGGTGGCCGGCCAGCCCCTCCCTTCCCTCCTTATATATACAGGGCAGGGGCACCCCATGACACACAAGTTGATCTACGGATCTTTCCTTAGCCGTGTGCGGTGCCCCTTCCACCATATTCCACCTCGGTCATATCGTCATGAGCTTAGGCGAAGCCTCGCTGGAGAAGTCATATCGTCATGAGCTTAGGCGAAGCCCTGCGCCGGTGGAGCATCATCATCGCCACCATGCCGTCAGGTCGACGGAACTCATCCCGACACTTTGCTGGATCGGAGTCCGGGATCGCCATCGAGCTGAACGTGTGCGTAACTCGGAGGTGCCCGACGCTCGGTGCTTGGATCGGTCGGGTCGTGAAGACGCACGACTACATCAACCGCGATGTTATAACGCTCGCTTTCGGTCTCACGAGGGTACGTGGACGGACACTCTTCCTCTCGTTGCTATGCCATCACCATGGTCTTGCGTGATCGTAGGAAAATTTTGAAATTACTACGTTCCCCAACAGGTAGTTCGGATACCAAGGATAGCAATGGCAGGTCGCGTCGCAACAAGCATAAACGCCGATTAACGGTGATAATGCTGAAGATACGACAAGAATGCCGGATTCAGAGGCTCTAAACCCGGTCGTGGAAGAAGCCATTCAAAAGAAATATCCAGGCCCATCCAACTTGGACCGAATACTCAATCGCTTGTGCGATACATGGCATCCCGAAAAACCAGCCAACCACACCAACAGGATTGTTGGGTGTTCAAGCAAGCAAGCAAGTTACCAAAACAACGACAAGGGGCTGCATAGCGATGACGAGGAAGAGCCCGTCAACCAACAATAGAGGATGAAGGGCTTTCCCACACAAGTGCGGACGGTGAACATGATATACGCAACCCACATACCCAAAAGGGAGCGGAAGCATGCACTAAGGGAAGTATATGCGATGGAGCCAGTCGCCCAAAGTTCAACCCATGGTCCTCCGCCCGATCACCTTTGATCAAGGGACCACCCCACTAGCATCTATCACGGCGGATTCGCCGCATTGGTTCTTGACCCAATCATCGACGGATTTCACCTCACTAGAGTCCCGATGGACGGCGATAGCAGCCTGAACCGCTTTATCGGGATACTGATGCACAAAATGGGCATAGACCCTCAAGGATTAAACCCACAAAGACGACCTTTAAAGGCGCCATACTAGCTGTAGAGGCCAATTGCATGTGCTCGCCACACTCAAGTGGTCTTGGATCCCGGATAACTTCCGGTTAAGATTTAATCTTCGACATAGTCCCGCTCAGGCGGCTATCATGCATCGCTTGGACGAACCGCATTTGCAAAGTTCAATGCGGTTGTCACATCCCAGATAGACCATGCATTAGGGTGTGCATCATGTTTAAATTTCATCTGAATTTGAAATGGGGAAAGCAGAAACCCCGTAACACCCCCTCCTTAAAATAACTAGGGTTTACTAAAATTTAATTCAATGAATCCGAAATGCCCTTCAAAATGCTCATCCTCTATGTTTGGGTTTAAGATCCATGTCAAAGAAAGTGGGACATTTTCTAGGTCACCTAAGGGTTCTATAATTAAATCACAAGTTTTGAAATGGGCATTTTAAATTATGAAAATTATTTTAAGTGTTCAAAATTGTTAAACTAAAATGTTTCATGTTGGGAATATTCCAACTAGTGACCAGGAGCATTTTGGTAATTTTTGAAAGTGTTTTGGTATTTTAAAATCCTAAAACAGAGTTGCATAAATAGAAAAACGTTAAAAATGGAAAAACCTTACTGTCGCCAAGATTCGCCCACCGCTGCCCAGCCCAAACAGTCGCGGCCATGTAGCTGCTTGGCTCGGCCAGCAGTAGGTTGGTGCCGGCGAGCGCAGGCGCGCCACGCAGCTGGCCGCCGCCGCCTCACCCTCGCCGCCTCGCCGCTGGGACGACCCACGCCGTCCCCCGAACCCCAGACACCTCACTCTTCCCCTGCTCTCTCTCTCTCGCCTCGACCTGGCCGACGCCATCGCCGACACGCCACCGTCGCCCCGTGTTCCCCGCCCGCCCACGCACTCGCCGCCATGTCCGCCGCCCACAAGCACCCAGTTACTCCCTAGCCAGCTAGTCCCTCGCTCCAAGACCCCCGAGGCCACTACTCCGACCTCGACCGAGTCCAAGGTCACGGAGATCCCCATCGCCGCCGCCAGATCAGTCCGCCCCGACCCCGACGAAGCTTCCTGCAGTCCACTACGAACCTAGCTAGCTCTCTATCCTCTCCGTTCTCTCCTTCTCGCACCACAGCGAGCACCCGACGATCGCTCGAACTCCACCGCCTTGGGACTCGTCAGCCGACGAGCCTCCGGCCACCTTTTGGCCGCACCATCATGTCCATCACACTCACCACTCTCCAACGAGGCTAACTGCACTCCCGTGCCTCGCCGAGGCCGCTAACCCCTAACCCGTCGGTGGCCGAGCCTCGGTCGCCGCCTCGACTCGTCGCCGGGCGCCCACTCCGCCACCCTCACCCAACCGACCCCACCAAACCCCGCGGCTCACCTCTAGCTACTCAGATGCTCCTCAAGGCCCATTTGGAGCCCGAAAGTGCAAATGCACTTGCTCATGCGTCTGCCTCGCCGGCGGCTAGACGCCGGTGAAGTTGACCTCACCCAGGCCCTGCTGACCCTCCTGGTCGGCGATGTGGACCCACCAGCTAATCTAATTAGGATTAGTTTTAATTAAAACTAATTAGTTAATCTAACTCGACATGCGGGTCCCACTGGTCAGTTTGACCTGGACGACCCCGCTGACCCTCTGACGTCATGCTGACCTCACCGTGACGCATTAATTCTAATTCTGGAATTATTTCTATATACTAAAATCCAGAATATAATTCAAATTTCAAATGCTTATAACTTTTATTCTATAACTCCAAATGCAAAGAGTTATATATGAAAATTTATCAGAAAAATACACTCTATCCATTGGTACAGGTTTCATGCATGTTAAAACAAGTTAACCATGCTGAATAACCAGATTAAGATTTTGCACCATTAGGACTAACTCACATGATCCATCATTTGAATCTTTGGGTCAAATGAGATCATCCCCTGTCCTTTCAACTTGCATTAGGCCAACACACATTCATCTTGCCATGTCATAGCATGCATCATATTGTTGCACATTGGTTGTATGTTTATTTTGGTGTGTTTTCATGATAGGTTCTGCCCCCGAAGATAATTTCGATAACCTATCTGAAGGGCAGTTCTCTACCTCAGTTCCATCAGGCAAGCAATTCATTGAACATTCCGATACAAACCCATGTTCTCGCTTCGCTCTCATTTTATCGCATTAAGACAACGCGATTCAACTGTTGTGTGCTGCGGTAGTTGAACCCACTTCCTTTGCATGACCTGTCATTGCCACAAGAATTAGATGAAACCCACTAGTATGTGTAGGAGTTGATTGAGCCATGTTTGTGATTCCTACCATGCTATGCTTGCTATGCTTAGAGTTGTGTCAGTCCGGCTCATCGGAAGATGAACCTGGAGTGAAAGGTTGTGTTGGTTCGAGAGTGTAAGTGTTGAACACGATTTGGTAAAGGTATCGATGAGAGGCCATGTAGGAGTACATGGTGGGTTGTTTCATTGAAGCCGAACTTAAGAACTGAGATCTGTGTTTGTGATCCATGAACTAGCTACTACCACACATTGGGCCCGAAACCAATGGACCTCTCGCTTCTTAACCACCCCTGCTCATAGTCCGGAGTTGCAAGTAGTTTCGTGTTTGTAGCATGTCAGGGCATTTAACGCTGACCTTAGGGGTGGGTTGTGTTGCGGTAGGCACTGTGGCGTGTACCGAAAGCCCGCTTGGTATCTCGGGAACCCCGCACACATCGCTCGGGCTGTATGGGAAACCTCGGCGGACTCTCATGGATGGAACCCGAATAGGCGATAACCTGGACTAGGGACTTGTGTGTTTAGGTAGGTGTGGCCGACACCCACGCTGGGCTTCCGCTGAAGGTTGCCGAGTACATGTCGTAAACGATTTATAAGTGGTGAGAGCGTGTGAAGAAGTATACCCCGCAGGTTAAATATGATCTATTCGAATAGCCGTGTCCACGGAGAAGGACTTCGGGTTACCTATATCAGTTCATAGACAAGTAAATGGATACTACTAAAAGCCTCAAGATAAGTGTGAGTATCGTGGATGGCCCTCTCTGGGATGACGAGAGAGGATCCACGGTGGAGTATTGTGATGGTGGATAGTGGACTCTGTACGACAAAATGCTTTACAAAGTGTGTTTCGAGGATAGCTTAGCCAAGAGTCAAAGCTGGCTTGCTGCATTTAACTCCACTCCTTTCTTGAGAATGTGCATGTATGATAGGATTCGTGGTAAGACTTGCTGAGTACTTTTGTACTCATGTTTGCTTAATCAATATTTTTCAGAGGACTATACTACCCTCCGACGGATTCTATGTAGATGTTGACTTCGATTTAGTAAGCTAGCCACCTGTGTGGCGATCTAAGACTTGTGAAGGCCGTTGTAGATAGAAAGGCTCCAACAAGCTTTCTTTCTTTCTAGAGTCCAGATCAGACTACTTTGCTTCCGCTTGTGCTTGTATGATTGTATGACTTGAGTGTTGGGTCATGTGCCCCTACTTGTATGACTATGTTATGTATGGCTCCTCTGAGCCTCTTAAATAAAGTACTTGAGTTGTAGAGTTTTGTTGTGATGCCTTGTTGTATTTACTCATATCGGGCATATTTGCGTGTATGATTGAAATGCTTGGTATGAGTGGGATCCGACAATCTAGTTGTTTATCCTTGGCAGCCTCTCATATGGGGAAATGTAAGTCTTGTGCTTCTGAGCGATAGTAGTCCGCTACAGCCCGGTTCACCGGAGTCCTGCTAGCCCAAAGACTACCGCTTGGACATTTGATCTGGCCGGCATGTGATTCATTTCGTTCCTTATGTCCGTCCTTCGGGAAATGTCACGCGGTGATACTTGGAGTCCTGCCTAGCCTGCTACAGCCCGGGATACCGGAGTCCTGTTAGCCCAGTGCTACAGCCCAAGTTCATACGTTGATGACCGACATGCTCGAGGTGTTTCATGTATGCCTGTCCCCATAGGTTAGTGCCGCTTTGGGTTCACGACTAGCCATGTCGGCCCGGTTCTTTGTCATGTGGATGCTAGCGACACTATCATATACGTGAGCCAAAAGACGCAAACGGTCCCGGCCATGGTAAGGCGACACCGTGGGAATACCGCGTGAGGCCGCAAAGTGATATGAGGTGTTACCAGCTAGGTCGATGTGACTTGAATCGGGTCCCGACAGCGTTGGCATCGAGAAAGGGCTGCTCAGAGGTCCGCTAAGCCAAACTGGTCGGGTTGAGTCTAGAAATGCTTTAGTTATATGTAGGGGAATTGATTGTGGAGGAACGAAGGCTCTTTTTACTCCTTTACCTTATGCCCTCTGATCTGAGTCATCCTCTTCTCATTCAACGTGGGTTTAGGACTAGGCTCTCTTTCTCTATCAGGTTCACGTGTTACTATCCGTAGTACCTTGTAGGATTGTTGGTTACATCCTCGATTCCTGTTACTAAATGTTAGTGTGCTACTACTTGAACCGTAACCTTGATATGATGTTGTTGAGTGGTTTTGCAAATCTGATTTTGAATGTCTCAAACTTGATTTGAGCATTTACAGATGTTATGCTGCCCGATTTTCCCTAGGAATTCTAATGCCTTTGCATTATGGCTGTGCTTTCAGATGGCCACCCGTTCCCAGAACCAAGTGGTTCGCCTGACTCGCTGCATCGATGTGTGCGGTCACACGGCCATGTTGGTTAGGGTGATGATTGAGGCTGGTTATCGATGGTATCCTGAGTATACCGTCGAGGAGCAGTTCAGGGATTTCAATCAAAGCCAATACCTATGCACGGTCCGGATTTATCCATCCTATCCCGGAGCTACTGAGCCACTTCACTGCTCCTATGGGCTCGGAATCACTATTGGAATGTCTGTACAAGATGCAGCCTATTCCATGATGACTATTATTCGAGCCAGACTGCTTTCTTTGAGCAACACCGACTTCCGCTTATATGCCAAGATCCTTCCTCGGGCGCATGGCTACCTTCGTGGTCTGTACAGCGATGCATCCCATGAGGACTCACCTCCGCGTACCACCGAGTTGTTGGAGGACAAGGACCGTGAGAACCGGCCTTGCGATGGAGTCAGATAATGCCGCTCCACCACTGGGCTACTCCGACTAGGTTTGCACCGCCGTGCAAGCCGGATGTATGGACATGAGAGATTTGTACCTCAAGGGCGAGTTTGCGGACTTCATGGAGTGGCGTGAGGTTGGAGGCATCACCTCCTCGTGGGCCTCTCTCCGCCACCCTTTGTGGGTCCACGACCACATCCGAGTCCTTATGGTCCACAGCCCCACAGATTGTCTGCTCCTGCACGACCATGTTCCACTTCCAGGTCTGGGTGGTGATTTCTATGAGGACTACTATGGAGCTGCCTGAGATAGTAGTAGTATTGTTGGTATGGTACTAGTTGTGTTTCCACCATCCTGCGTGACTCGTGGAATACGACTTAGTGTGTATCATTCCGGAAGTGTAGAAAAATAATGTATAGAAGTTGGAATGCTTCCGATGAGATGTAACGCCTTTTCCTTATAGTTGTACTCCGTCAGGCTTGTACTAAACTATGAATGGTGTGTATGACCGCTGGTATATATATATATGGCAGTTATATTACCATGTCATACGGATGAACATCTTTGCATTCCATACCGTCCCTTACCTTCCGCACTTCCTTGTTAAATTCTGCCATCCTGGTTTAAACCTTT
Organism: Aegilops longissima; assembly: GCA_021605205.1. Lineage (NCBI taxonomy): Eukaryota > Viridiplantae > Streptophyta > Magnoliopsida > Poales > Poaceae > Aegilops > Aegilops longissima. The sequence goes on from CM038676.1 coordinate 75,703,471, forward strand.
GCTTTGTCTCCCGTGATGGTCAACACTGAATTCTCCTGCTGTTCCAGAGCAGGAGAGGCCGCAGCAGCCGAAATGTGAATCGCCGCAACCGCCATCTTTGGCTGAGGTGATGCCGAAGCGTAACGCAATAAGCTAAACTAACCGCTTATTGGAGCGTATTGAACAAAACACAGCCCGCCAGCCAAGAAACGATGGGGTCTCACTCAATGACTTCGCAAGCTTTATCCTCCAAAGTTCAAATGTTCCGTCGAGCCACTTGACGCCGATGATTGGCTCCGCAGATCCATCACAAGCTGCGCTCCGCCATCGTGTCCGAGGTCGACAAAGTTACCTTTGCCGCCTACCATCCGGAAGGCCCCGCCGATCTCGTGGGAAAACTATGAGGCTATGCGTCCGCTGGACAAGTTACAACTTGGGATGAATTCAGTGCCGCTCCATGAGCACCATATTCCGAAGGACTTATGGACCGCAAACGTGAGGAATTTGCTGAAGCCACCCAAGGCCGGCCGAACGTGGATGCCTCTGACCGTGAATTCGGGAGGTTAGCACGTTATGCCCCAAGAAGTGTCTACCGATGCTAAGAAGCAGCGAGGTTCCGTAAGGGACTTAGCCCGAGTTACGCCGAGATCTCCGCTCGCATGAATGCACCTCTTTCTCAAAGCTAGTCAATAAGGCTATCGGCCGAGACCGGGCAGATCGACTTCGAGGCTTCACGCAAGCACATCCGTGATTCTCGATCATCATCCGCTCGTTCCCGTAAGCGCCGGGTTTGGGTTCCTAATACGGCTCTACCACCCTGTACACCCCGAGGCCATCCTTCGAGGCGCCCGCCCCAACCAGCCGTATTTTCCACCCAAGACATATGGAGGTCCAATCGCTAATGTGGCCCCACGGCCAAATGTGATCACTTGCTTCAAATGTGGAGAGACGGGCCACTATATTCGAGAGTGTCCCAGAACAACCCCAATCAAGCCGAAAGTCTGCTGGCATGCAAGCCAGCAGAAAGGTTCCCTATGCCAAGCCGCTTGCCACCGCCGTGGCCATGTCAACTATGTCTCGCCAAGAAACCTATGAGGATCCCAACGCCGCCCTCGGACGCTTCTTGTTAATTGCCATCCGCAAGAATCGTTCTTTTGATATCGAGCATCTCATTCATTTATTTCGAGAGCTATGCTCGCTTGCACAACACCACATTCGTGACATGCCTACCTCCATGGAAATCCAAACTCCTCGGTTCTAGATGGCAAACCTCTAGAATAAGTCATGGAATGAAATTTTGTCTACAGACTAGTCTTTCTCGCATCTCTAATAGCTCTCAAGTCCTCGGACATAAACATCATCTTGGGTATGGACCGGATGTCGCCCATTATGCCAAGATTGATTGCTCAACTAGAACCGCTCAACTTATTTCCATCCTTCGGGCAAAACAAAGGATGTTTTAACCCGAGTGTCTAAGCGCCACTTTACTCTTTAAATGCCAACCCTCTTCCAGATCTCAAGATATTCCGTAGTCCGTGATTTCCCGGATGTCTTTCGAAGAACTGCCAGTGTTCCACCCGACAGGATGTCGAGTTTGTGATAGATCTTATTCCCGGAACCGCCCCAATCTCTAGGAGACCTTATAAGATGGCACCCTAGAACTAGCTGAACTTAAGAAACAACTCGATGAGTCCTTGCAAAAGGGTTTCATCCGCCCTAGTTCATCTCCATGGGCTTGCCCGCCCTCTTCGTCAAGAAGAAGGATGGTACGGATCGGATGGTTGTAGATTACCGACCGTCAATTTGGTCACTATCAAGAACAAGTATCCGCTCCCAGATCAACGACCTGTATGACCAGCTCGCTGGATCCTCGCCTTCTCCAAGATGGATTTGAGGTTGGGCTACCATCAAATCAAAATCAGAACGGGGACATACCTAAAACGGCCTTTGTCACTCGTTATGGCCAATACGAGTACACCGTCATGTCCTTCGGTTTAACCAATGCTCCAGCCACTTTCTCTCGGTTAATGAACTCGATCTTCATGGAGTATTTGGATAAATTCGTCGTGGTGTACCTCGATGATATACTCATCTACTCCAAGAATGAGGAAGAACATGCCAACATCTAAGGCTAGTATTGATGAAACTTCGAGAGCACCGCCTTTACGCCAAATTCTCTAAATGTGAATTCTGGTTACCGTAGTGACCTATCTAGGACATGTAATCTCCGTAAGGGTATTGCTGTCAATC